>PVJS01056642.1:0-12284 GCA_004027185.1 Glis glis | reverse complement strand
GAGAGAGAGAGAGAGAGAGAGAGAGAGAGACTGGAGATTGAACCCAAGGGTACTCTACCACTGAGCTACATCCCCAGCCTTTTTATTCACTTTTTAACTTTTTTTTTTTTTTTTGCGGTACGGGGGATGGAACCCAGAGGCATTCTACCACCGAGCTACACTCCCAGCCCTATTTTTTATTCTTTATTTTGAAACAGGGTCTCACTAAGTTGCAGAGAGCCTCACTAAGTAGGTGAGGCTGCCCATGAACCCGGATCCTCCGGTCTCAGCCTCCCAAGTACTGGGATTACAAGTATGTACCACCACGCCCGGCCACTTTTTAAGTTTGAAACAAGGGCTTGCTGAATTGCTGAGGCTAACCTCAAACCTGTGATCCTCGTGTCTCAGCCTCCCAAGTACTGGGATGCAAGGCGTGCACCACTACACCCGGCTCAACAGATGTCTCAATTCTCTTGTTGACAGTGGTACTTAGCATGATCACTGTTTACTTCTGGAGTGACTATAGAGTCACTGCTTGAGAACGAATACATAGAAACAGAATAAAGACATTTATTCATCCTGCTTTCCTATTTGAACTATCTCTTAGGGAAACCAAATATTCAGTGAGGGAAACACTGACATAATAACATGGAAATCTTTCAGTTAATCAGGGAAAAGTAAATGACCACACTAGAATACCGCCATTTTGCGACCTCTAATGTCCCATGCCACCAGCCAACCTGTGTGCCTCCTAAACAGGGCAGAGGCCACTGCCTGGGCGCGCCTATGCCAAAGGGTGAGCAGCAGAGTGACCAAGCCTCTAGCCCCACCGTCACTGACAGGAATAGAGGGAGCAGCACACGTCCAATGGAACAGACAACACCAGCCAGGGAACCTCTGACTAAAGGACAATCGGCCTGGACTTTCCAACACATGAGATGCAGAGAAAGCCCGCAGAGACTATAATGATTACAAGAGACTCGCGTGACAGATCAGCTAACTATTTGGACTGTGCTCCAAACAAATTAAAAAAACTGAGACTGCTTAGGAAAATTGAATAGTATTATGATGATACTATGATTATAAATAAAATTGAAATAGCAGTTTTCTTACTACTTCTCAATTTATCAAAAACAGCTATGTATTAAATCTCACTTCGGATGCAAATATTTCAAACCCTTTTTATATTCACTTTAATGTTCTAACATATTAAAGCATTCTTAATTTCAAGTATACAATGCCACTCAATCACAAATTGGAGGTTAAAAAGCACAGGGTATTTTGTTTCCTTTCAAACTCCTACAGAAAGACAGCTAAGGAGCGAACAGTTCACAAGCCAAAAGATTCAGTCCTGGGTGAGACAGGCCTGTGCCCCCAGCTGCCAGGCCCATTCCTGCAGCTGGCACCTTCTACGGGAGGGCTACTTACTGCTGGCTCCCAGGGCCTGCCCAGGAGGCAGAGTGCAGAGTACAGGCCACTATTCATGTTTTGTTTTTTTTGTGTGTGTTTTGGTAGTGGGGATTGAACCCAGGGGCATTCTACCTCTGAGCTATACCCCCAGCCCTTTTTATTTTTGTTCTTGAACCAGGGTCTTGCTAGGTTGTTGAGAGTCTTGCTGCATTGCAGAGGCTGTCCTTGAACCTGTGATCTTCCTGGTTCAGCTTCCCAAGTACGGGGATTACAGGCGTGTGGCACCACATCTGGCTACTCCTGGTTTTCAAACTTATTAAATCTTTCCTTGGCCATCATAAGTCCTGTTATTCTCAAAATTTAACGCTGACTTAGAAAAATTAAAAATAAGGTCAAACATAAACCAAAACACAGTGCCATGTATATGGAAGATTCTCAAATACATCTGCTGAAGAAGGAAAATGCTAAAGCCAAAAACAAGTAAGTTCAGGATGTTTTGGAATTTGATTATTTTTATGCAAGACAAAAAAGTAACAGCTGAAGAAAGAAATATATATACAATAAAACTTTCTAAAGCCAGGTGGGCAGTGGCACATGCCTATAGACCCAGATACTCGGAAGGCTGAGGCAGGAAGATCATTTAATCCCAGGAATTCAAGACCAACCTTGGGCAGCAGAGCAGGACCCTGTTTCAAAACAAAAACAAATTTTCTAGTAGCATACCTGTGTGTCATATGCTTTAGGGAGATCTACTGAAGCTTGATCAGGGAGGCTTCCGAAAGCAAAGCAAGAGCGTCAACCTTATCCTTCTTCAAGTAGTGGAGTGTATGTAGTTCCTTACCTAGGAAACAAGAGTAACAGTCAACTTTCATCTGGAAAACAGGAGAAGCTTTAAAAAAACAGGATTAGCCGGGCGTGGTAGCGCACGCTTGTAATCCCAGTACTTGGGAGGCGGAGAGTTCCCGGCCAGCCTCAGCTACTTAGTGAGGCCCTCCGCAGCTTCGTGAGACCCAGTTTCAAAATAAAGGATAAAAAATAGGGCCGGGGGTGTAGCTCAGAGGTAGAACGCCCCTGGGTTCAATCCCCAGTACCGCAAAAAACAAAAACAAAAAAAAACAGGATTATGCTGAGAATGGCGGCACATGCCTGCAATCCCAGCTACCTGGGTGGTGCAGATAGAAGGATCTCAGTGCCAAGTTAAAGGCCAACTTGGGCAACTTAGTGAGACCCTGTCTCAAAATAAAATATAAAGGGCTGGGGATGTAGCTCAGTAGTAGAGCTACTTGCATAGCATGTGCTAGTATTGCAATAAATAAATAAATAAATTTAAAAACTGTACATTTCTACAAAATGATAAAGAAATTTAAGATAAACATTTTCAACTACTCTACATGCATACAAACTGCAGATTTTCTAAATTTTTTGAGTAGGGCACGCAATATAAAGCCTGATTTCTTTTCTTTTTTGGGGGATACTGGGGATCGAATCCAGGGGCATTCTACCTCTGAGTTACACCCCAGCCTTATTTTATTATTTATTTTGAAGCAGGGTCTCACTAAGTTGCAGAGGCTGTCCCTTGAACCTGCAATCCTCCTTGTCTCAGCCTCCCAAGTACTGGGATTACAAGCATGCACCACCATGACCAGCTAAGCCTGGTTTCATTTTATTTATTTTATCTATTTTATTTTATCTTATTTTTGTTGTTGTTATTGGTACTGGGAATTGAGCCCAGGGGTGTTTTACCACTGGGCTATACTCCAGTCTCTCCATGCCTTTTAAAATTCTGAAACAGGGTCTGGCTAAGTTACCACACACTGGCCTTGAACCTGTGATCTTCCCATCTCAGCCTCTCAAGTACTAGGATTAAAGCTGTATACCAACGCACCCAGCTAGTTTGTCAATTTTACTAGACATTTCAAAGAACCATTTTTTACTTTTATTGATTTTATTTATTTATCAGTGCCGGGGATTGAACACAGGACCTTGAGCATGCTAGGCAGGTGCTTTATGACTGAGCTACATCCCTAGTCCTTTATTCTTTTCTACCGAAATTTTTCCATTTGATTTATTCCACTTGTCTTTACTGTTTTCTACCTTCTATTTCCTTTGGGCTTTTTTGGCTATTCTTTTCCTAACCTTGATGCTTACCCTATGAATTTTCAGCCTTTCTACTTTTTTTTTTTTTGGTACTGGGGATCAACCCCAGGAGTGCTCTACCACTGTGCTATATCCCTCTTTTTATTTTGAAACAGGTTCATGCTAGTTGCCCAGGCTTGCTATCTCCTGCCTCACCCTCCTAAGTTGCTGGATGCACTCAGCTCCTTTCCTTTCCATTCATTTCCCTCCCTCCCTTCCTTTCTGGTGGTACTGGGGATTGATCCTAGGGGCTTTCTACCTCTAAGATACACCCCCAGTCCTTTTTATTTTGAAATAGGTCTTGCTAAGCTGACCTCAAATCTGCAATCCTCCTATCTCAGCCTCCCCAGTATTGGTATTACAGGAATGTACCACTGTGCCCGACTCTTTCTATATTGGGTGGTGGGGGGGGGTACTGGGGATTGAACCCAGGTGCAGTCTGCCTCTGAGCTACACCCCCAGCCCGATATTATTTTTTATTTTGAAACAAGGTCTCCCTAAGTTGCTGAGACTGGTCTTGAACCTGCGATTCTCCTGTCTCTGCCTTGCAAGTACTAGGATTACAGGCATATGCCACCATACCTGGCTCTTTCTACTTCTTTAAGACTATAAATCTCCCTCTAAGTACAGCTTTGACTACATTCTACAAGTTTTGATATATAGTATTTTCATTATCATTCAGTTAAAAATACTTTCTAGCTGGGCAAGGTAGGGCACACTTGTAATCCCAGTACTTGGGAGGCTGAGACAGGAGGATTGCAGGTTCAAAGTCAGCCTCGGCAACTTACTGAGGCCCTCCACAACTTAGTAAGATCCTGTTTCAAAACAAAAAAATAATAAAATAGGGCTGAGGGTATAGCTCAGATGTAGAAAACCCCTGGGTTCAATCCCCAGTAACAACAACAAAGAACTGTCTAACTCTATTTTATCATCTTCTTTGACCATGAGCTACATAAAATAATTTGTTAAACTCTTAGAATTTTATAATTGCCTTTTTGTTTCTGATTTATAGCTTAATTCTACAGGTCATATATTATTATCTATATTATAACAGTGCTTTGAAATGTACTGAGACTTGCACTATGGCTTGAAAAAAAATTTCGGGGGGTAGTGGGGATTGAACCCAGGGGCAGTCTACCTCTGAGTCATACCCCACACCCCCAGACTTATTTATTTTATTTCTTTGGTATTGGAGATTGAATCCAGGGGCATTCTATCTCTGAGTCACCCCCAGCACTTTTTTATTTTCAAACAGGGTCTTGCTAAATTGCCAGGTTGACCTTTACCCTGGGATCCTCCGTTTTTATTTATTCATTATTTTTTGGTACTTAGAATTGAACCCAAGGGCATTTTACCTCCAAGCTATACCCTAATTCCTTTTTTTGTGTGTGTGGTACCGGGGATCGAACCCAGGGGCTTTCTACCTCTGAGCTACACCCCCAGCCCTGTTTTTTATTATTTTGAAACAGGGTCTCACTAAGTTGCAGAGGGCCTCACTAAGTAGCTGAGGCTGGCTGCGAACCCATGATCCTCCTGTGTGCGCCACCACACCCAGCATCCCAATCCCTTTTTAAAAAATGTTTGTGGTACTGGGATTGAACCCAGAGGCATTCTACCTCTGAGCTCTACTCCGAGAGCTTTTTTATTTTGTGTGTGGTACTGAGGATTGGACTCAGGCATTCTACCTCCAAGCTACACCCCCAGCCCTATTTTTATGTTTTATTTTGAAACAGGGTCTCACTAAGTTTCTGACAGCCTCACTAAATTGCTGAGGCTGCCTTCGAACCTGCAATCCTCCTATCTCAGCCTCCCAAGTACTGGGATTACAAGCGTGTACCACGATGTCCAGCTCAAATTCAATTTCTTTAGTAAATATAGAAATGTATGAGTTATATATTTCTTGTTTGGGGTTGTTTTGGTGTGTGTGTGTGTGGTACTGAAAACTGAATTTAGAGCTTTGTGCGTGCCAGGCAAGCACTACCACTGAGCTACACCCCCAGCCCTTTTATTCTTACTTTTTACTGTGAAACAGTCTTGCTAAATTGCCCAGGCTGGTCTCAAACTTACCATTCTCCTGCCTCAACCTCCCAATTAGGTGGGATTACAGGTGTGTGCCATCATGTCTGGCTGGTTTTCTTTTTTTTTTGCGGTACCGGGGATTGAACGCAGGGGCGTTCTACCTCCACGCTATGCCCCCGACCCTATTTTTTATGCTTTATTTTGATACCGGGTCTCACGAAGTTGCGGAGGGCCTCACTAGGTAGAGAGAGAGAGACAGAGAGAGAGAGAGAGAGAGAGAGAGAGAGAGCTGAGGCTGGCCTTGAACCCGGATCCTCCGGTCTCCGCCTCCCAAAGTACTGGGATTACAAGCGTGCGCCACCACGCCCGGCCCTGGCTGGTTTTCTTATGTTTGCTGTTTGGGGTTTTTGAGCTTCATACGGTTTGTAGTTTTCATCAACTATGGATTCCCTCCCTCCCTCCCTCCCTCCCTCGCTTCCACTGGGAATTGAACTCAGGGGCACTATACCACTGAGCTACATTCCCTTTTTTTGTATTTTGAGACTAAGTTACCCAGGTTGGCCTCGACCTTGCAATCCTCCTGCCTCAGCCTCCTGAGTCTCTAGGATTAATGGCCAGTGCCATGGCGCAGTGTTTCTTAAATACCATCTCTATTCCTTCCTCTTCTCCATCCAGACATCCAGTTACACAGATCCTGGGCTTACTGATTTCTTCCCACAGATTACAACTGCTGCTATTTCCTTCAGTCTTCTCTGTGCTGCAGTTTCTATGGCTATGTCTTGGAGTTCACTAACATTTTCTTTTGAAATACTAATCCGCTGCTGATCTCTCTACTGCATTTTTCCTTTCAGATATTGTATTTTTCATCTTGAGAAGTTCTATTTCGGTCTTCTTTGTATCTTTCATTTCATTCATTATTATGCTCATGTTTTCCTCTACATTTTCAAACATCTGCAATATATTTATAAGTTATTCTAATGTTCCTGTCTGCTAATTCCACTGCCTTTGCCATTTTTGGGTTTGGGTCTATTTGTTGATTTTCCTTATTTTTAATATATTTTCTCACTTCTTTGTACACCTGGTAATTTTTATTAGATGTTGGACACTGAATATTTTTTACATTGTTAAGTGGTGGATTTTAATGTTTGCTTGTTTGTTGTTACGGTGCTGGGGACTGAACCCAGGGTCTAGAGCATGATAGGCAAGTACTCTAGTGAGCTGCAACCCCCAACCCTGGCATCATGAAAACTGGCTAGGGTATCTTTGGCACAATAAGCTGTTTTGTTTTTATTTTGCTTTTGCGGTGCTGAGAACTGAACACAGGATCTCATGCATAGTAAGTATGCACTCTACCACTGAGCTGTACTCGCAGTCCTTACTGTACCCTTTTGAATATAGTTAGGGCTGTTTTGGGAATGCAGGTAAGTTACCTGGAGTCAGGGCAAATGTGGAGCAGACTATTAGTGTAGGGCTAAGTCTGCCCTACTACTTAAGCAATATCCTTCTAAGGAATCCACCTGATGCATTATCAAAAGTTGCCCTGAATTCTGCTGAACGAAGATGAAAAGGCAAGATCAACTGGTACCACCCTGGAAGTAGAACAGCCAGCCTATCTAATATTCAAGAGTTGTTCCAGCAGGGTACGGTGGCATATGCCTGTAATCCCAGTAACTGGGAAGCTGAAACAGTAGGACTGCAGGTTCAAGGCTAGCCTCGGCAATCTGTAAGACCATGCTTCAAAATAAAATAGGTCTGGGTCACACCCACACCACCCCCCGACACACACACACACACACACACACACACACACACACACACACTCAGTCTACTCCTTTCTGATGGCTCTTTCCCTGGCTTTGAGGTGTGTTCTTTGTACACGTACACTTACAACCAAAGCCTCAGGGGGTCCTTCTGCAGACCCATGGAGTTCTCTAAGCAGCTTCCTCTTCTATACTTTGCTCCACAAATTCTAGCTGCCTTGAGTTCCCCAAACTCTGCATGGTTTCACCACTTCAGTGAGGACAGAGGACTCCAGCTTCTCTCCCCCTGCCCTGAAATGTGGAAACTTCCAGGGTCAACAAGTTAACTGAGGGTCAAATCCAACCTGCTGATGTTCTGGAATAGTTTTATTGGAACAAATGCACACTCATTCATTCACATACTTGGTATGAAAGGACCACAGATGATGGCAGAGTATGGCAACAGGACCACATGGCCCGCAAAGCCTGAAACATTTACCCTGAGGCCTGCTTAAAACATTCTGCAGACTCCTGCTCCAGGGAAGAAGCTGGAACACTGGACAGTCCATTTATTTAGTTTTCTTATTTCTGGGAACACAGTCCTAACCTGACTGCTGTTCAATATTTAAAAACTTGTTTCATATATTCTGTCTAGTTCCCAGGTTAAGATGGGAGTCAGGGTTGGGACTAGGCACAAGTAGAAAAAAACTAGACTTCCCTCAGGCACAAATTTTAATGAAGTGCCAAAACATTCAGTAATAAAATAAAAATTCAGAGATAAAATAAAAATTGATGAAATATTCCACAAGGAACAAAATACCAAAATTTTAAATAAAGATAGTATCAGTCACAGTTCCAAGCCTGAGGCAAAAATAAATACTGATTCTGTCTTTTTTTAAAATTTGATTTTTTTAGCCAGGCATGGTGGCACATGCTTGTAATCCCAGTACTTGGGAGGCTGAGACAGGAAGATTGCAGGTTCACGGCCAGCCTCAGCTACTTAGTGAGGACCTCCACAACTTAGTGAGATCCTGTTTCAAAATAAAGAATTTTTTTTTTTTAAAAGGGCTAGGGGTATAGCTAGGAGGCATTCAGAATGCCCCTGGGTTCAATCCCCAGTACCACAAAATTTTTTTTTTAAATCACAAATTTCTGTACCAAATCTGATTGCTTTTAAAAGTAGTGCATTAAATATCATCAATCTCTTGAGCCGGGCATGGCAGAGCACACTTTGTAATCCCAGTACTTGGGAGGCTGAGACAGGAGGATAGCAGATTCGTGGCCAGTCTCAGCTACTTAGTGAGGCCCTCTGCAACTTCATGAGACCCTGTTTCAAAATAAAGAATAAAAAATAGGCTGGGAGCCGGGCGTGGCACGCTTGTAATCCCGGTACTTTGGGAGGCGGAGATCGGAGGATCAGGGTTCGAGGCCAGCCTCAGCTCTCTCTCTCTCTCTCTCCCCCTGTCTCTCTCTTTCTGCTTAGTGAGGCTCTCCGCAATTTCGTGAGACCCGGTTTCAAAATAAAGTATAAAAAATAGGGCCGGGGGTGTAGCGCGGAGGTAGAATGCCCCTGGGTTCAATCCCCAGTACTGCAAAAAAAAAAAAAATAGGCTGGGGGTGTAGCTTGGAGGTAGAATGCCCCTGGGTTCAATTTCCAGTACCCCCCCAATAAATAAATAAATATCATTAATCTCAATTACGGAGGTTTCTGATGTCCCTTAAATTTTGCACTATTTGCCTGAGCTTTGTCCTCATGGGGCATAAATCTGGTCTCTGTTATTCTATCATGGTACAATTGGAAGTCTCCAAGAATATCTTTCTTACTAAGCAGAATCAGACTAATAACTTATCACTACAAGAGTTTATCAGAACTGACAAACTAAATGTTGTTTCTCAGTGATGTCTTAGAAGCAAGAGACTGCTTTACTGCGAAACATTATGCTCTAATTACTTCTCATTATTTGCAACCAACAGTCCGGTAACTGCATGTTCCCACACATACCCCTCAGAGGCAATCATTATATGCATGTCAAATGGATATAAATTAGTAAACAAAAATCACTCTGTACACAGAAAAGTACTGAGGTCATAAAAACTTTCTCCTAATTACTAAATAAACATATGCACACCAAGACAATGTGACTGCAAAATAGTCGTCCAATCATATAATGTGACAGTCACATTAAATGTAAATGTAAATGTATGAGGTATGTCAAAAACAGCTATCTGCAGCAGCTGCTACCAAGTCAATTTAGTGATCGATAAAAATAGGCGCCCAGTCTGCAAGCACATCAGTTCAATCATAAGCAAGTTAACCAACAAACTTTCTTGGTTTTGCAGGACTACCATCATTTTGAAATTAGCCAGCCCATTTCCTAAGTATTCCCAACTCCCAATCCTATCTAAAAATGTGATAGGAAAGTACTTAGCAGGTGAGAGGATAATCTCATCTGCATGAGAATCAAAGAACTTTTATATACAAGCTAATTTCTATATAGTCTCTACAGCATTTATTTCATTTCTTAATGCACAGGTGCAGGAAAATACTTTCAAATGTACTGACAAAAAATTCTCTTCTTCATTAAATTTTATGGTATTAAATTTAGCACAGAAACAAAGAATAAGGAATTTAAAATTATAATTTTTATGAAGAAATCGTCTAGAACTTATGGAACTCAACCACCAGACAACATTCAAATTCACAAAGCACCCACACACGTACTTCCGTCCCTTCTGCTCTTCCACCTGCCCCCAGCATGGCTCCACCCTCACCAACTTTCCCCACCAGCACTTGCTCCTCCACTTGCTGTCACACCCTGCGTCGCAAGACTGACATGGCACGCTGCTGCACAGCAGGGGCATGCTCGGTCCATGCCATGGGCGCAGCACCTAGCAAGGTGCCAAGCACACCCGGCAGGTACTTCTTGTTTGTGGAATTCTGTAAGCAGCTTTTCTCGAGGCTCTTCTCCCCAGTGAAATTAACCTTACCTCCTCAAGCCCTGGCCCTAGAAACCCTCATAACACTGCTAACTAAGGCTGTGCTCACCTGGCTGCCTACTCACTCCACCTGAAATGGAATCCAACTGATCCAGTTGCTGTAACTTAGAGATGTACAGAAGTATGAAACCTTTCCAGGTCACCATGAAATTTTCATATAACTAGCCTTGAATTTCAAAGAAACTCTATTTTGCAATGTTGGTTTTTACTTCATATAGTTATGATTCACTGCAATTTATTCAGTGAATTTAAATAAAGATTTGTTATACATCAAATCTCTTAGGTTGCCTCCAAAATTAATCAATACATTGAACATAAAATATTTGTTAACATTCTTTTTTTTGTGTGTGGTGCTGGGGATTGAGCCCAGGGGCATTCTACCTCCGAGCTACAACCCCAGCCCTATTTTATTCTTTGTTTTTGAAGCAGGGTCTCACTAGGTTGCTGAGGCTGTCCTCGAACCTGTTATCCTTCTTTCTCAGCCTCTGAAGTACTGGGATTACAGGCATGCGCTACCACACCCAGCTTCAACATTCTTTATACAAATAAAATGGCCACATTAATAAAACTTTCTGTTGGAAAAATATAAAGAGAAATCCTTGAACATGGGTTAGACAGTGCAATTGAGCAACTCCAGGAAAAACCCAGTGCTGCAGGCGACCTGGAAGACAGGTGCAAGGAATTTGCCCCACGTGCACACTGCGTGACCAACCCCACCTTCTCACACACAGCTTTGCACAAACACCTGGCTGTCCACGACATCTGTCTCTCTCTCCCTCTTTTTTTTTTTTTTTTGTGTGTAGGGGGGTACTGGGGATTGAGTCCAGGGGTGTTCTACCACTGAGCTACATCCCAGCCCTATTTTTTTTTATTAATTTCGAAACAGGGTATTGCTCCACTACTGCATGCTGACTTCGAACCTGTGATCCTTCTGTCTCAGCCTCCCAAGTACTGGGATTATAGGTGTACACTACTGTGCCCGAACCATCTAGTCTCCTTTTTTGGCGGGGGGTGGATAAAGGAAGGTATGAAGGATTGAACCGAAGGGTATTCTACCTCCAAATTACACACCCCTGACCTTTTTATTTATGTATGTATTTATTTGTGTGTGTGTGTGTGTGTGTGTGTGTGTGTGTGTGTGTGTTACTGGGGATTGAACTCAGGGGCATCCTACCTCTGAGCTACACCCCTAGCCCAATTTCACGTCTTATTTGGAAACAGGATCTCACTAAATTGAAGAGGGCCTCACTAAGTTGCCAAGGCTGGCTTCAAACCTGCGATCCTCCTGTCTCAGCCTCCCAAGTACTGGGATTACAAGGATGCGCCACCACACCCGGCGTGCCCTTTTTATTTTGAAATAGGGTCTCACTAAGTTGCTGAGGCTGGCCTCAAACCTGCAATCCTCCTGTCTCTGCCTCCCAAGTACTGGGATTACAGGCCTGCGCCACCGCGCACAGCTACCCTCTCTGCTTGGTGACTGCCATTCTAACTGGAGTGAGAGAGAATCTCAGTGTAGTTAGTTCTATTTGTTTGTCTGTTCTGGAGATTGAACCCAGGGCCATTCTAGCTCTGAGCTACACTCCCAGCCCTTTTTCTGTTTTGAGACAGGGTCTTGCTAGGTTGCTGAGGCTGGTCTCGAACCTGCAATCCTCCTGTCTCCGCCTCCCAAGTACTGGGATTCCAGGCGTGCGCCACCGCGCCCGGCTCAGTATAGCTTTGATCTGCATTTCCCTGATTGCTATGGCTATTGGACATTTATTGCGTACATTTGTTGACCCTTTGTATTTCTTCTTTTGAGAAATGTCTATTTAGTTCAATTGCCCATTTATTAACTGGGTATTTTTTCCTGTGTTTTTTTTGGGGGTACTGGGGGTTGAACCCAGGGGCATTCTACCTCTGAGCTACACCCCAGCCCTATTTTTTTTTTTTTTTTGCGGTACTGGGGATTGAACGCAGGGGCGTTCTACCTCCGTGCTACGCCCCCGGCCCTATTTTTTATCCTTT
>PVJS01056641.1:0-12282 GCA_004027185.1 Glis glis | reverse complement strand
TTTGTTTTTGGGGTGTGTGTGTGTGTGTGTGTTTGTGTGTGTGTGTGTGTGTGTGTGTGTGTGTGTGTGTGTGTGTTACTGGAGAGTGAACTCGGGGGAATTCTACCTCCTAGCTATAGCCCCAGTCATTTTTATTTTTTGTTTGGAAACAGGGTTTTTGTTGTTTGAAAGCTAGATTGCTGAGAATCTTGCTATGTTGTTAAGGCTATCCTCAAACCAAGATTCTCCTGTCTCAGACTCCCAAGTACTGGGATTATAGGCATGTGCCACCATGCTTGGCTCAAAATGATGTTCTATGTGGAAACAGTAAATATTTATTGTTTATAATAAAAGCAAATGTTGATCCATATGCTTACCAGAAAAAAAAATTATCTAGAATATAAAGTTCAAGTGATCACATTGTTCATTTCCCTAGAGATCTGTAGACCGTAGAGCATATCTTACTGTTTCCTAACTCAAGTACACACACACACACACACACATATATATATACATATATATATCATATGCATATACATATATATCATGTATATATATAACATATAGAGAGAGGAGAGGGAAACAGCAAGTGATGTGTGTATATATAAATATGTCACTTTGAATTTCACTATGGTATATAATCACAATGCTTCAATAAAATTATAAAAAAAGAAAAAGTATATTCAAAGAAACTGCAATTTATACACATATAAAATCTTTCTTGCTCTTTTTATTAGCTCAGTATTTATCAGTATTTCTAAAATGAAAACTGGTGAGTAAAAGTTTAATAGAACATGTTAGTTCATGAAGGGAAAAAGGAAAAAGTTGTAAGGAACAAAATTAATTAGAGGAGATGACTTGTAGGGCAGAATTCTTGGCAGAAATGGGCCTACATGTCAGCCCTAACTACAGAATGTTATCTCCAGGATGTCTGGCTTTTTCCCCTTCTTTTTGTTAGTTATAAAGTCCACCACATACAGGAATTTGAATAAGTAAATACCTAATTTTAAAGGTAGAAATAATCCTGGGATAATTATTAATCCTATTATAGTAAAAGAAATAAAGCTGCATTGTTTTCTTATTATAACCTGAGATCAGCAGCATTGAAATATACATCATGTTGTTTGATGGTGAAGGAAAGGCAGATAATTTTGGAATAGTGCAAATTTTGCCAAAGATGAGTCAGACAGAACATAGTTGTCATCCTTCAGGGTGGTTGAGGATTTAGGAAGTCTCAAGAGAAAACATAGGAAAAGCAGTGCTAGAAAGGGGGAAAGGCTATCTCAAGTGGAATCAAAACAAACAGACTGGCCAGAAAAGGAAGAGGCCATTTTCTCTCCAAATCCTTTCTCCAGGGACTGAGGGATAACATACAGATACTGTCAGCCAAGTAATGGGTTAAGGCAGCAATTTGTGGGCTTGCTTAGGAACACTAACATTTAAACTAGTTTATACATAAAAAAATATGTTCTTCGTCCCAAACAACTGACTCACAAATGCACTTTTGGAAGACAATCCATTCATAAATTGTGGTCTCCTCATATAATTACATTCAGACAAAAATCCTCTGACTCATAAACAAATTAAACAAATAATTTCCTTCCCAAACATCTGTTAGTATGAATTGCAATCTTGTACACCAGCCACAAGATGTCTTATAATAACATGTGTGGTACAACCTTAGCATACGAACAACATGAAGTCATGAATTCTTATGGACCTGGTTAGTCATGATTAACCATTTATTAATACCCTTTACCCAAAGATTTTAGGACTTTCTCAAGCTGTAGATGGTTACTTTGGTTTTTTTCTTGGACAATCTGGAAGAAACACTATTTTTTTAAGATAATGAACTCTGAGACTATTACTAATGACCTTATCTTTCATTATACAATATACTTCCCAAAATCCATTTACATTTTTATAGTTGAAATTAATTAAATCCATTTGACTTTAGTATAAGTAGTGACTTTAATGCAGAGAATAAATCCAATAGCTACTTATTGTCATAGATATAGGAAGCAGTTGTTTCCAGATAATGTAGATATAAAGAAGAAAAAGGATGTCACTGGGCAGAGTGTTTAAGTTGGTTAATAAAGAGTCAGCCCTCCCCTAAAGTTATTTGCCAAACCTAATCTAATTTTTTAAAGAGATAATGAAAAAGCCAGATGTCATATCACATTATAATAATACTTGCTAATAGTTATTCAGTACTTATAATATTCTGGTTCCTGTTTTAAAGCTACATAGAAATATGATATCATTTAATCCTAACAAAAAACTATGAGATAGGCATCAGATTTATGAGTGCTATAAAATGAAGAAACTGTAGTAGAAAAGATTAAGCATCTTGTTCAAGGTAACACAGCTAGTAAGTGGATCAAGTTCACACTTCTAAGTGGTAGACTATGTGTACATTTATATAAGTATGTTAAGTCAGATTTTCATTCCTGTTAAAAAAAAACTGAATTAGACAACTTAAAGGAGGAAAGGTTTATTTTGGCTCATGGTTTCAGAGTTTTCAATCTATAGTCTCTTGGCCCTGTTGCTTTGGGCCAATAGCAAAGCAGAACATCAGGGCAGGGGTGTGGGGAGAAGCAGAGCACATGGTGGAGCAAAACTGCTCAACTCAAGGTATCAAAAAAAAAAAACAAAGGAAAAGGGGCCGGGGTTCCAATATCCACTTCAAGGGCACACCCCTGCTGAACTAACTTCCTTCCACTAGGCTTCGCCTCCTGAAAGTTTCAACCTTTCCAAAAGCCCTGCATTGTGGTGATTGGGGCTCTAACACATGAGCCTTGGGAGACACTGAAGACCCAAATCATAAGAATGACTAAATTAAATATGTTGTATGATTGGTAAATAACTTAAATTCTATATCAAATCACACATCAGACAGTTTAGAGGCTTATTGATAGATTTAGAAACTAACTGCATTACTTTATGTTTAGGAACTTCTAACTCTAAAAGTTATGTTGTCATGATTCATTTTCTACCATGTTATTTTAAGAAATATTTTATTCTTACAAAGAAAATTGTCTCTTCAATAAAAATGGCCTTTTATAGCTACCGCAAGAATTGTGTAGAAATTGAAAAAGGAAGTAAAAGTCAAGTGAAGATGAATGGACAAAAGGAAAGAAGGAATAATGAAAGAAGATAATTTGAATTTTTTCATGATAGATACATTTACTTCAACACCACATCCACTCAGGAGATTAAACCAAGTACACGAATGCTTGTAATTCTATGCAGAATGACACAATAAAATTATAAATAAATTGAGAAGTACATATATTAAGAAGCAGGAAAAATATAAAGAGATAAAAATCTAGAAAAAAAAACTAGGGAAAATCATTCTAAAAGATGAATATGTGCAGATAGTTAAGACATGGACATGGTGAGGTACAAACCGTGCTTAGTGCATGGATCATTCCTTAGTTTACCTAATATAACTATTAAAACACAGAGGAAAATAAGAAAATAAGATTCTTAAGAAGGTGTTTGATAGTTCCATCAGTTATCTAGTACTATTAATAAATCACCAGCAAAATGACTGATATACAGCTAACCATTCCTTACATCTCATGGATCCATGGTGCAGCAATTGGGCTTAGCGAGGCAAGTCTACTGCTGCTTATGTCTGGGATCACCCATGTAGCTGCTGGCATCGATCTATGGTTTGAGGAGGGCTGAACTGTCCTGGATAGCTTTATTATCAGGTCTGAAGGATGCTGGTTCTCACCCATATGTGTTCTCTGCTAACATGAGACTAGATTTGGCTCCTTGAAATGATGGATAAAGGATTCCAAGAAGGCAAAAGCAGAAGCTGAAAGGCATTTTAAAGCCAAGCCGTAGAAGTCACACAATGTCTCTCTGTAGCATTATACTGATCAAAATAATTCACAAAGTCAAGTTAGGTAAGAGTTGAAGAAAGACTACCTCTTGATGGGAGCAAAATCACACTGACAAGAGACTAGAAAGAGAGAGCCAAAATGCATCAACGCCATTAAGTGTACGGGTTCATTACTGAATTATTCCATCAACATACAAACATGCTAACTTTCCCTTCTTTTAAAGAAAGTACTTTTTCTTGACCCCACTTCCCACTCAGATAACTCATCATTTCTTTTCTGTGTGTGTGTGTGTGTGTGTGTGTGTGTGTGTGTGTGTGTGTGGTGTGTTGTTTTGTTTATTAGCTCGGGAATAATCTTTTCTCACAGTCTTCAATTTCTCTCTTTCCATTCACTATTAAAACTCATCTAGTCAGGCATTAGGCCTGACCACTCCACCAAAACTATCCTGGCCAAATTCATCAACAGTAATCATGTTGTTAAATCTGAATGCCAGTAGTAGTTAGCCCTCCTCTTCTTTGACCTGCCTTTGGCATTTCAAACACTTCAATACTGCCTATGTTTTTTTTCTTCACTTGCTTTTTAGTTTACCGCACTGATGCCCATGAAAATGTACTCCTCTGATTTCCTGCTGTACAGGCATAATTGGAGGCTCCAGTCCCTGAATTTCTGGACGCCCACTGTGCATGTGTGGAGACTGTGCTTCCCACAGGCTGCCTTAGACAAAGGCTGAGCATACTCAGCAGGAACTAGGGCTAATCCTGGAAGATGCAGAATCTCTCAAGTGGGGCATTGTTTTGTCATGATTAGGTTTCTATTTCCTTTTTTCCACTGACTTATTCAGGTGTAATTGACAAAATTGATATATGAAATACATTTGAAGTACACAAAGTGATGATTTGATATGTGCATACACTGCAAAATGATTACCACAGTTGAATTAATTAATACATCATTACCTTATGTAATTACCTCCCCTCCCTTTTGGGGTAAGAATGTTTCAGATCTACTCTCTTAGTAAATTTTAAGTACACTGTGCAGTCAGTTTCATTAACAATAGTCACGAGGCTGAACATTAGGTCCTCTGATCTTATTCATCTTATAATTGAAAGTTTGTATACTTTGACCAACATATTTCTATTTCCTTCACCCCCAGGTCCCAGAGTCATTATTCTACTCATTCTTTCTATGAGTTCAACTTTTTCATTTTTAGATTGCACATGTAAGTGATGCTTTTTTCTGTTGCTAAAAAAAATACCTGAGATGGGGTAATTTTTAAAAATCAGGTTTATTTAGTTCTAGAGGTTGGGAAGTCCATACACATGGCACCAACCAGCATCTCTTGAGGGCCTTCAGGCTGCATTGTAAAAAACGATTTCTGCCTCTGTAGGAGACTCATGACCATCTAATCCTAATTACCTCCCACAGGCCCCACTTCCAAAACACCCTTAGCATATGAATTTGGGCATTAATTTTTCTAACACATACATTTTTGGAAAATGTAGCAATACCATATTGTATTTGTCTTTCTCTGTCTGACTTATTTCACTTGATGTAATGACCCTTAGATTTATTCATGCTATTGCAATAGCAAATTTTTTCCTGCTATTTATAGCAGGAGGCTGAATAATATCCCATTTTATAAATATACATATATACACAAATACACACACATATATATATAATACATATATACACATATATGTGTGTGCATATGTGTGTGTATCACATTTTCTTCATCCATTCATCCATCAATGTGCACTTAGGTTGTTTCCATATCTTTGTTATTGGGAATAAAGCTATAATAAGCAAGAGTACAAAAATTTCTTCTAGACAATTACTTTATTTCCTTCAGATACACACCCAGAAGTAGGATTTCTGGATCATATTGTAGTTCTCCTTTCACATTATTGAGGATCCTTCTATAGTCTTCTCATATTGGTTATACCATTTTACATTCCCACCAATGCAGTTCAAGGGCTACTTTTTCTCCATATCCTGTCCAACACTTGTTCTTCTTTTGTGTTTTGGAAAATAGTTATCCTAACAGGGGTGAGTTGATATTGTAGTTTTGATTTGTATTTCTCTAATAATTAGTGATACTGAGCACCTTTTCACATATTTGTTAGGTATTTGTATGCCATTTTTGGAAAGATCTCTACTCAAGTCCTATTCTTATTTCCCAATCAAATTATTATTTTGCTTACTATTGAGTTGTATGAGTTCTTTATGTTTTAGATATTACTTCCTTATCAGATACATTATTGCCCATTCTGTAGTTTAACCTTTCATTTATTGATTGTGTCCTTTGTTGTGCATAAGCTTTTCTGTTTATTGTAATAGTAATTGTTTGTATTTGCTTTTGCTCCCTTTGCTCTTGGAGCCATATCCAAAAAATATTTGCCAAACCAATGCCAAGCAGCTTTCCCCCTATGATTTCTTCTAGCCATTTTTGGGTTTCAGTTCTTAGACTTAAATCTTTAATCCATTTAGATTTAATTGCCGTAAGTTGTCTAAGTGGCAGTCCAGTTTCATTTTTTGCATGTTGATGTCCAGTTTTATTAACACCATTTATTGAGGAAACTATTCTTTCCTCATTGTGTGTTCTCAGTGATTTTGTCAACGATTACTTGGAGAATTATCAAGAAATCAATGGGTTGATTTCTGGTTCCCTTATTCTATTTCATTGGTCTATATATCTGTATTGCTGACAATAGCAAATTGTTTTAATTACTATAGCCTGCTAATACAATTTGAAATCAGAAAAATAATCCCCCCAGATTATTTTTCCTTCTCAGGATTGCTTTGGCTTGTTCAGGCTCTGTTATATTTCCATATGAATTTTAGGATTGTTTTCTATTTCTGTGAAAATATGGCATTGGAATTTTGGTAGGAATTGCATTGAATTTATAGATTGCTTTGGGTGGTATGGACATCTTCACAATATCAATGCTTTTATCCAAGAACACAAGATATCTGTGTCTTCTTGAATTTTCTTCATCAATTCAATGTCTTATAGTTTTCTGTGAACTGATCTTTCACTTCTGTGATTAACTTTATTCCTGACTATTTTATTGTTTTTGATGATTGTAAATGGGATTGCCTGCTTGCTTGCTTGCTTCCTTCCTTCCTTTCTTTCATAATAAAACAATACAAATTTATACTCTTACAGTTCTGGGGCTCCTTTTCTGAAGTGAATCATAAGAGGCTAATGTCAAGGTGCCATCAGGGCTGGTTTCTTCTAGAGGATCCAGAGGAGAATGCATTCCTCGCCTCTTCTGCCATTTGGAGGTTGACCGCATTCCTTGGATCCCTGGCTCCCGTTCTCATCACTCTTTTCTCTGGTTCCACTGTAATTTCTCCTTCTCTGACTCTGACCCTTCTGCTTTCCTGTTATGAAGACCCTTATGATGACACTGGATTCTTAATCACCTCTGTATAGTTTCTTTGAAAACAATGGTATTACTTTCTTAATTTCTTTCTTTTCAGAGAGTTCATTATTGGTATATAGATGCAATTGATTTTTCTATTTTAATACTTATCTTGCAACCCTACTGAATTCATTTATATTTCTAACTAGTTTTGGTGGAATCTTTAGAGGTTTTTATATATATGATCATGCCATCTGCAGAGATCATTTTTGATTCTTTCTGAGTCAAATGCCTTTTTATTTATTTTTCTTACCTATTGCTTTAGGTACGTTTTCCAGCATTATGTTAAACAGAAGTGCAAGAGTGAGTATTCTTGCTTATTCCTGACCTTAGAAGAAAGGTTTTGTATTTTAACTATTAAGTATGATGCTAGTTATAAGCATGCCCTAGATGGTCTTTATTTTGATGGGTATAATCCTTCTATATCTCATTTGTGAAGATGTTTTCTCATGAAAGGATGTTGGGTTTTGTCACATGACTTTTCTGCATCTGTTGAGATTATCATAAAATATTTATTCCCCATTTTGTTAATGTGGCATACCATGCTTATTGATTTGCATGTTTTAAACTATCCTTGCATCCCTGGGAAAAATCCCACTTTTTTGTAATTGTGTACAATCCTTTTAAAATGTTCTTAATTCAATGTGCTACTATTTTGTTGAGGATTTTTGTACCTATGTTCATCAGAGATATTATGTTAGTCAATAATTTTCTTTTTGAATAATATTCTTATCTGACTTTTGTATTCAAATAACTGGTACTTTAAATGAGTTTGTAAATGTTCCCACTTCATTTTTTAAAGACTTTGAGAATGATTGGGGTCAATTCTTTTTTTAATGTGTTGGAATTCACCAGTGAGTCCATCCGATTTTGGGATTTTCTTTGATGACAGATATTATTGTTATTATTATTATTATCATTGATTAAATCTTTTTACTAGTTATATATCTACCTAGACTTTCTTTTTCATGATCCAGCTGTGTAGGATGTATGTTTCAAGGGATTTTTCCATTTCTTTTATCTAATTTATTGGTATAGTTGTTAACAACAGTCTCATTTTCCTTTGTATTTCTGCAGTATTAGTTATAATATCTTCTTTTTCATTTCTGATTTTATTTACTTGTGCCTTCTCTGTTTCCATTTTAGCTAAATTTTTCAATTTTGTCTTCTCAAAAAACAGCAGTTAGGCTTATTGATCTTTTCTATTGTTTTTAATCTCTTATTTATTTCTTCTCTGATCTTCATCACTTCCTCACTAATTTTTTACTTGATTTGTTCTCTTTCTAGTTCATTGAGATGTAAAATTGGGTTATTTATTTGAGATTTTCCTATTTTCTTATTGTAGGAATTTATACATATAAGCCCCCCTCTAACAACTGTTTTTGTGGCATCCTACATGGGACTTTGGTTGTAGGGCTTGTCATTGCCTAACAGAAATTTCCCTACAACTATATGGTCTCAATTTCCTTTCCTTCTGATGGAAAACTATCTGATTGACTTAAAAAAAAAGAAGCAATTCAATCAACTTATATTTCCTGAGTTCTAACTTTGTGAACTTGGGTTATTCAACCATGTAAATAAGTTTCAGTAATATGCTGAATTAGAACACTTAAATTGAGAATGTAAAACAATAAATTACAAATTTCCAATTATTCATATAAAATTATCAAAAATTAAATATAAAAACAGTTTGGTGACATTTAATCACCCTTCTCACAATTAAGATATCAATGCAGGTGATTTAGAGACAAATATAGGATGGTAGTATTCATGTTTGGGAGTTTACTTCTGCTTCCTAGGGAGAAGAGAAAAGGGGTGCTTTCCCCTTACCCTAGCCTAATAAATGGGTTTCAATGGGGTCTCTCAAAGAGTTAGATATGGGTCCCCTGCAGTCAGAGGCATTTGCACTGATATATAAATCTGGTGGGAAAAATCTAACACAGCTTCATGCTCACATTCTACAAATCAGGGAGAGTGGGTTAAAAGAATGTATATGTGTACATATATATATATATATATGCATATATGTATTAAAATTATATATATAATATTGATGTGCCATTTTAAATGATGAATCTGCTTTAAATTTCAACAAGATGCCTGATAACTAGTAGTAGATTTTACCTTAATGCAATTATGTTATATAAAAGCAAAGAGCAAATTGGGAGAAGAGGAATGAAGGGAGGGGGGGAAGGAAAAAACATTATCAATGTTTGGAAATTTTTAAAAAAGACTGAATTGATAAGAGGATAAAGCAATCCTCAAAGGGATAAGAAATCACACTGCAGATCCATTTTAGTGTAAGGAAAATATTTTTCTCAGAATTATTTACTTGGAATTTTAATGCAACAATCAAAAGGGGAGACAGTGAACTAATGCAAGCATGATAAATCACCTATAATGATTAACCCTGCAAAAGAAAGAGGGGTAAGGGTTTGTGAAAATTTAATTTTATTTTATTCTGTGCTTAGAAGAACTCAAAAGAGAGTAAATTATAGATGCTTATTTTTTATTATTAGCTGGAAAAAGTATGCTAACACAACAGAAGGAGCTTGTGACAAGTGATGAGTGCATTTCAAATATTTAGGGAGTTTTACTTTTTTCAGTAAGAATGGATTCATTTGAGCTTCTCTGTGGTAGAAATATCACATTAACAGTTTTTCTTTATGTTATGACACCTTCCTAATCCAATTCCAGTTTGACTGCAAGTAAAACTAAGCACAATAGCTGTCTCAACACACATACACATCATAAAAATGAGCAAATATTAATTAAAATTAAGTTTTTCAAAACATCAAGGCTAAAAAGAACAACAGTAATGAAAGACTTAAGCTATTTCCCATAAATATTAATTTTAAGAAATTGTTTAATTATATAATTTCGCATGCTGAGGGACTGGGATAGTCAAAATGTTTGAGTAGGAGAAACCATAGAGATCATTAAATTAAACCTCCAAAGTGTTTACATTACAATTAGAGAAGTACAACTGCCTGTGCTTCTTATCTAATGTCACAATGGTAAGAAGAACTGTGTCACTTTGGTTCTGAGGTAATTCTGCCTATTTTAAGTTAAAAGAAAAGGAAAATGATAAATAAGAGGAAAATGAAGTCTCATTGGAGCAGCACTAAAAAAACCCACCACTCTGGGACATTGGCCAATCCTGGGTGAGAAGGTGAGCTCAGGGGATGCAGTGTGTTATATATCTGCAAGAAGATAGATTCATTGCAATAGTTCATGGGGAGTCTAAAATAAATTATCCTTCAAGTTGGATTGCATGAGAAAAACAAGACAGTTTCATCTTAATTTCAGATATACATTTTTAGTATAAGTATAACTCATGCATATATGAAACATATATGAAATTAAAATTCAACTGTATGATCTATATTTTCATTTGTTAAATCTGGCAACCCACATTCAGGACACTTTCAGGGAAGCAAAGATTCTATAGGGCCCAAACATATCAAGAAAACTCAAGTTCTCTATAAACTCTCTAGGAAGGGATATGGCACCATTGATTTAGAGGGCAAAAAAGTTTATTAAAGGCTGAAGTGATTCAGGAATTTTCTATGTCCATTTCTAGATTTTTAAAAATTTCTTAATGTAATTTGGAGTAGGAGTATCTTTATGCTATTATTCAGATATCTCTCAAGAATTCTGAGAAAAGACTACATCAATATAGTAACTTTTTGTTAAAACAATAAAAAGATAAGGGTGATACAAAAAATAATGGTTTTCCATTTAAAATTAAACATTGTCTCCACCTAAATACATGACTAATTAGATTAATATAATTTATTTTAAATTAATAATCAACAGGGTAATCTTCGATTCTTATATTTTCTAAGCAAAAAAGTAGGTTATAATCAATATTTTATATTTTTTTGTTTAGGAGGGGTGGTTTATTAGTTATTCCATAGAAATGATAAAATAGATTAACTATTACATTGAGACATTTCCAACCCAATGACTTCTAGTTACATGTTCTGCCTCAATCCACGTAGCGGCTTTATCATACAGATCTGCCTTAGTCACTTGCTTATTTTGAAAGACAGAGTAATGGCAAGATAAAATAGCAAACCAGTCATGCCCCATGCATCATTATTCTTTTCCATGGACATTTTCTGTGCAATTTGATATATTGAATTTGCTTGTCTCCACAGGGTGCTTGATATACTTTTGGAAATTGTAATGAGAGTAAGAATTGGATAGTGTTGGGAAGGGACAACATAACAAGGCTTTGCTGGGGCTCCAAGTTTGAACTGGATGAGTTCAGATGAGTGATGGTAGTAAGGTTCCTTGTCTCACTACAATTAGCCAACTGCCAGAAATGATAAGGCAAGGAATTGTGTTTAAAATTTTAGGTCACAGTTTCATATTCATCTTTACCTCTGCACAAAAACTCTGCAAGTCAGATATAAAATGAATTTGATTTATGTAACTTTCAATAACTATGCAGTTGGGAATTGACCTGGTGAGATTTGATTCCTGATCTTCAGGTACCAGTAGCCAAGCTCTTGAACCATATAATATCCTCTACCTATTCTCTTATGATTTACTTTTTTAGCTGTGAGCTTCAGGGAAATCTGACTTGTTTTAAGGTGTCTTGAGTGATCTGCGTCTTAAGACAAGGAACGTGCACAACTTGTACCTTTCCACAATGTCAGCTTTATTGATCATAAAGCAAAAAGGGTAATTACCACAGAATGTTCAAGTCTATCCCTGGTAGACTTTGGTCAAACGGGGAGTCAAAGCATATTCCCTCAATTACACATAAATTTTAAGTTCACATTCACACAGTTTACTCACTATTAGTTCAAAGTCCAAATCAAGCCGGGCGTGGTGGCGCACGCTTGTAATCCCAGTACTTTGGGAGGCGGAGACCGGAGGATCCGGGTTCGCGGCCAGCCTCAGCTCTCGCTCTCTCTCTCTCTCTCTCTCTCTCTCTCTCTCTCTCTCCTTAGTGAGGCCCTCTGCAACCTCGTGAAACACGGTTTCAAAATAAAGCATAAAAAATAGGG
>PVJS01056640.1:0-12284 GCA_004027185.1 Glis glis | reverse complement strand
GTGGTGACAAATCTCCTTGTTTAGTTGCTTACCTGGTGGAGTTCACCTCTCCTGTGGTTCTGAAGATTGCTTGTTTTTCCTTCTTTGTGGTTTATTTCTTTCAGGATTTTCTCTAGTGTTGGCTTGGTCCTCAAGAATTCTTTAAATGTTTGTTTATCATGGAACATTTTCATTTCTCCATCAATTTCAAATGATAGCTGTGCTGGATATTTCAGTCTTGGGTGGAAATTGTTTTCTTCCAGGGTCCGGAGTACTTCGTACCAATCCCTCCTGGCATTCCTGACTTGAGTTGAGAAGTCAGGGGTGATTTTTATTGTTTTGCCCCTGTATGTCACCTGTTCTTTTGTTCTTACTGCTTTTAGGATTCTTTCTTTGGCCTCTATGTTAGTCATTTTAATTATTATGTGACGAGGGGAGGTCCTTCTTTGGTCCTGTCTTAAGGGCATTCTATATGTCTCCTGTATGTGTATGTCCAAATCTTTCTCTATGTATGGTAAATTCTCTGAAATTATTTCTTTGAAGAGGTTTCTTATACCCTTGGTCTGTGCTTCTAAACCTTCCTCAATGCCTTTTATCCTTAGATTAGGACGCCTTGCATTGTCTTGTATTTCTTGAATGGCCAGGGTGTGTTGTTGTAATATCTTCTGTATATCATTGACTGTGTTCTCAGTTTTGAATGAGCTGTCTTCCAGGAGTGATACCCTATTTTCCATGTGGTCGAGACTATAGCATTGGTTTCTATTGCAGTCTTTAATTCGTTTATTGATTCCTTCATTTCGTTCAGAGTTTCTTTCTGATTCTTCCTTACAGCCTCAACTTCCTCCTTCGTCTCCTCTATGCTTACTTTGAGGCTTTTCATCATTCTAAAGATCAAAATTTGGAATTCTCTGTCTTGCATTTCCTGCAGGTCAGAGTCAGTGATCTCACTTGTTGATGCATTGTGGGTGTTTCTTGTTTCCTCACTGTTCTTCATTCTTGCATTTTCGGTGTTTTCCATTTTGTGTTTCTGTTGCCTCCGCATCATTTTCCTTTCTGTGTATGAGACCTCTTGATGGCTCCTGTAGTCCCAATCGGGTCAGTATGCTGCAGGCTGTGGATCCCTCTTGTCCGGTTGGCTGGGGCGTGGTATTGTGTGGAGGGGTACGCAGGGTCCGGAGCTCAGGTGTTGTCACGTGAGGAGCATTTCGAAGCGCGGTGTTGGGTGCAGGTACTGAGGCACAGGTGATGGTGCTGAAAGGTGCCCTATTTCCGAGGCGCAGGTGCTGGGGGTCGTCCAAGCCCGTAGGGATGCACACGTGTTCCGGGTCTCAGGCAACGTTGCCGGAGGGTGTCTGGGTTCTGATGCGCTGTGCTGGGGCTTTCACACGGGCCCTTGGGAGGTGCGGGCTCCAGGTATTGAGTAGGGGTGCCTAAGGGTGCACAGGCTCTGTGGCGCAGCACAGAGGATCGTGCGTGGGTTCCAGGGGGGAGCATGTGCTCCTAGATCTCAGGTGTCAGCGCCGGGGCGTGTCCTGACTCAGAGACAACCTGGAGAGTCACGTGGGCCTTGGGTGGCGGCGCTGGAGGGTATCCGGGATCTGGCGCAGAGGTTGCCGAGGTGATGCCGAGGCCCGGGGCGGGCGCAGAGGCTGCTGGGGTGACGAGTGGGGACGCCGGGGTCTGGTACCTGGCGCAGAGGCCGCCAAGGTGATGCCGAGGCCTGGGGCAGGCGCAGAGGCCGCCGAGGTGAAGTTGAGGCTTGGGGCGGGCACAAAGGCCCCGGAGGTGAAGCCGAGGAGGTGACACCGACGCCTAGGTGGGCACAGAGGCTGTGGGGGTGACGCCGAGACCTGGGGTGGGTGCAGAGTCCGCCAAGGTGACACGGGGTGGGGGGGGAATCCGAGGCCCAGGGTAGGCGCAGAGGCTGCCGAGGTGACTTGCAGGGACGCCGGGGTCTGGTACCTGGCACAGAGGCCGCCGAGGTGGCGCAAAGGCTGTCGGAGTGACACTGAGGCCTGGGGCGGGCGCAGAGTACGCCGAGGTGACGCGGTGGGGGGAATCCGGGGCCCGGGGCAAGCGCAGAGGCTGCCAAGGTGATACATGGGGACACCGGGGTCTGGTACCTGGCACAAAGGCCCCGGAGGTGAAGCCGAGGCCTGGGTGGGCGCAAAGGCCCCGGAGGTGAAGCCGAGGCTTGGGGCAGGCGCCAAGGCCCCGGAGGTGAAGCCGAGGCTTCGGGCGGGCGCAAAGGCCCCGGAAGTGAAGCTGAGGCCTGGGGCGGGTGCAAAGGCTGCCGAGGTGGCACAGAGGAGGTCGGGGTGGGGCGGGCACAGAGTCCGCCAAGGTGACACGGGGAGGGGGTCCGAGGCCCAGGGCAGGCGCAGAGGCTGCCGAGCTGACACGCAGGGACGCCAGGGTCTGGTACCTGGCACAGAGGCCGCTGAGGTGGCGCAGAGGCTGCCGGGGTGATGCCGAGGCTTGGGGCGGGCGCAGAGTCCGCCGAGGTGACACGGGGGCGGGGGGATCTGAGGCCCGGGGCAGGCGCAGAGGCTGCCCCAGAGTCTGAATTTTTGATAATTTATCACATAGTAAACTATATTATATGCCCTTGAAGAGGTTTACCTGTTAACCAACATTCTCATCAAGGATATGACTATCTATCCTCATAATGTAACTAGAAGGATACGGGGCACTGCAAAGGGCTGAGCAAATGCATGGAAAGCAGATCCCCACGTAATCTGCCACGGGGCAATGTAGGTATATACAAACTGCAGCTTATAAAGGAGCTCCCAAAGCTGTAGGAGGAAAAGAAAAACCATCAGTAAGAAATTGAATCAGACACTTGAACTATAGTAAGTGAAAGACCTGTAAAATGTATTTTCCCAATAGAGTGCATTGAAATTTTTTGCCATTTGCATAATAAGATGTATCAACTGCCAAAACATTGAACTTATTTTTAAATAAAGATGCTATTTTTAAGTAAAGACAGCTAGTTGGCATGTGGTTTTGTAGTTCATGTATCTAAAAAATTCTATGCCCTCTATTGGCCAGTCATATTCCTACTACTACTGCTATTACAAGCAAAACAAAGAAAGGTAGGAAGCAGGAAAGTAATTGTCCTTGGGGGGGGAAATCTAGATGCCTATAAAGCTTAAATAATACGTTTATTTTACACTAACACACATTTCCCTCAAATTTTAGTGCAGTGGGAACTGAGTATGTTTCAGATGTAACATCAGGGGGAATTTGAAAACAGCAGTTGAACACAGTTGTCATTGCCTGCTTGCATAGGAATTTCGTTGTGTATACTAGAGACCTGATCTAATCTCAATTATTGTCAATGGAAACAGAACACACATTTTAATTTTATTTAACTTTGGATATGTTATTGTTGAACATATCTACAACACTGAAACAGGGATGCTGTGTTTGTCTAAGACTGCTTCTGCATGTTAGGCAATGCAATAATCAACTTTCAAAAAGATCACAGAATCTTAAAATCCAAAACTTGTAATTTGGTGCCATACCTCTTTTTTTTGGGGGGTACTGGGAATTGAACCCAGGGATGCTCTACCTCTGAGCTACACATTCAGCACTTTTTATTTTTATTCTGAAACAGTCTCATTAAGTTGCTAAGGCTGGCCTTGAACCTGCAATTTTTGTGTCTCAACCTTCCAAGTACTGGGATAAAGGCTGATTTACAAATGAACTTGTTTAACTTCCAATTTAAAAAAAGTAATGAGAGCTGGGGATATAGTTCAGTGGTAGAACACGTGCCTAGTATGTGAAAGGCCCTGGGTTCACTCACCAGCACTGCAACCAACCGATCAATCAATCAGTTAAAGAAATCACAAGGCTGGGCAGGGTGGCACACGCCTGTAATCCCAGTCATGGGAGGATGAGATAGAAGGACTGAAGTTTGAGATCAGCCTCAGCAACTTAGTGAGACTCTCAGCAACCTATCAAGACTCTGTTTCAAAACAAAACAACAACAAAAAAGGGGGTTCGGGTTCAAAAACCCCTGGGTTAAATCTCCAGTACCACCACCAAAAAAAAAAAAAAAAAATCACAATTTCAACCAATTAGAAATTGCAGATGAATCCCAGTATTCTTAGCCATGACTCAAAATTATGCTGACAAGCCTCAGTACTAATGTGCTCAGGAACACAGGAAGTAGAAATAGCATGAGCATCATCATAATGCCATTAGAACTACTAAAAAGCAGTGACTTCAAAAAACTCTTCCAATTCTAAATGTGAAACAGACTGTACTCAAATTTTGACTGTAATAATGAAGGAAAAATTGATTTGTAATTACATGGGTAGGGGGTGGGCAGGTCATAACATTTAATTTTAATTTTTTTTTAATACTGGGGATTGAATCCAGGGGCATTCTACCTCCAAGCTACACCCCCATCCCTATTTTTTATTCTTTATTTTGAAACAGGGTCTCACTAAGTTGTGGAGGGCCTCACTAAGTAGCTGAGGTTGGCTGCAAACCTGTGATCCTCCAGTCTCAGCCTCCCAAGTACGGGGAATACAAGCGTGCACCACCACGCCTGGCTTATTTTAATTTTTTAACATTTAATTTTTTCTTGGAAGGTTATTAAATCAATGGTGCACCTTGCAATGATATCTTAGAATAAAAGATACATCTAAAGAAATCTCTTGAATATTACTTGCTTATTATCACTCTTAAGTTCTATCTACTAATCATATAAAAGGCAAACTCCTTAAGGGCAGAGCTTTTTCTTTTGTATTGTAGTAGCCTAAGCATCTAGAACAGTTCTGGAAAATGGTATGCTCACCCCCAATATACTTGACAAATGGAAGTATTAAGAAGTCCAAAATAATGTACAGTGTAATAACTATGTTTCAAAGATTGCTAAGTTTACTTTTTACTACGACTTTCCCTATTTTACAACCAGTATAATAAAGCACAATACCATTTTCAATCTAAGTATTTAATTTTGTGAGAAACCATACTTCTTTATACAAACAATTCTCTGATTAACTTTCTGGCTTCCTTTTTTGGTCAGTAACCATGTTGACAAAAAGAGGAAATAAATGATTAAAATGCATATAAATTAGTGGTTGAACAAATATAATATTGAAATAGTTTAGAAGGTATTTATCACAATATTGAAGCTGACTGTCACTAAAGCTTAGTTAGGTTAATGGCTTTCCATTTTTACTGTTTCCACCCTGGGTCAGACCTACACCACATTGGAATCACAGTCTCTTAGGCTGTTCTCCATACCTTCAGGCTCTCTCTTCCCCAATTCATCCCAAATGTGGCTGACCAGGCTAACTTGCCTAAAACTGGACTTTCATTGTGTTTTGTAGCTGTTCATTTGCTTCAGCTCTGTTACCTATCAAATGGGATAATATATGTCAAAGTACTTTGTATGTGGTCATGTTAACATGAAATTTAATCACTATTTAATTTACAGACAATCTGACTGCACAAACTACTTCATTTAGAAAAGTAGTGTGGTTCAGCAAATAGATCCTTACCCTCCAAGGCAGAAGACCCAGGTTTTACCATCTGATTTATAAAGGGCATAAGAACACTTATTTTACAGGCCGGTAATGAATTTTAGAGGCATTCTGTAAACTTCAGAGTATTCGGTTCAAGCTAATTTCCAGTGGCTCCCACATGGCCTCACTGTCTTCATTCAGAGATTATCCTCAACTAGAATATGTTCCCTCCATCTACCCAGCAGTCCAGAGACCAATTCAAGTATTACCACTTCTTTTTCTAGATTTGTTCAAAGCCACACCCCTTTTGGAAGACACTATCTGTTTAGAAATAAGTACTTACTAATGTTTCTCTAATTTTTCTATGTAACTTTTGTTTTATCTTCCTAGCTACAGCAAGGAATGTATCTTTAATGGATTACAGTGACTAGCATTGCCTAGGGGTTTTAATATGCTCCAAAATTAACTGGGTGATTGACAAGGGATATTACTTAAAATATAACAAATCAAAGGAAATATAAGGATAATCCTCACTAAGTAGCGGACTACTTAGAGAGGTAGTTTTTGCAGGCTTTCAGTGATAAATTACCTTGTTGAACAGTATGGACATGAAGAAGAGATCCAGTAGCATGGTCTCTGAAAAGGCTTCATAGTCAAATTTGAAAAAGAGCACGGTAAAGATGACTGTGACATACTGATACGTGGGGCTGCTAAAAGAGGATCGAAGTAACTTCAAACCGGCAATGGTGATCATTAAAGCACCTAATCTGCAACAGGAAGAAAGCACAACTCATGGGTTCATGGCTGAAAACAATGGAGCACCCACTAACTTCAGAAAAATCATCACCTATTTTACTAAGCTTACAACACAGAAATCAAATTTAAACTTCTAAAAATGATGTACATAGCTAAGCAAATCACATCCTGAAAAGATCTGACTAGTATAATATTCTCTTTTAATAGTATGTATTATAATTCTTATTCTCTGCAAATAAGCATGTTTTAAAAATAAGTAGTATTATAATTCTGGCATCTGATTCTCAAGTTTCTCAGTATTTCTATAACTTTAATGTTAACTGCATTTAGCACATGAAAAACGTATGAAAAACGTATTAACACTTATTCTGTAACATGTACCTACACTAGTGGATAGGGCTATAGGATAACCATATAGGAACTGACCATCTATAACGTATACAAAAATAGCCATTTCCCAGACCTACTATCTAATACTAAAAATAAACCTTATTTAATAAATGTCCTCTCATAAAATATCAGTTGACAGTGAGATGTTTGGAGCACTGAAATTTGCTAAGAGAAAAACAGATGTTTAAAAAAGGGAAGTCAATGACAAAATTTCCCATTCCACAGTGCATGGAACTACAGAGGCATTCAATGCTTATTTCTAACTTGATCAACAACTTAAGACATTGCTTCTAACGCCCCCAGGAGTCAGAAGACTGTTGTGCTTACTCTGCATCCAGTTTCTTTGGGCTGGCAATTGTCTCTGCACTGCTACTGAGTTCATTGAGAACCACCAGTGGGTAGATGATATTCTTCTCCACAAACAGAAGCCACACATGTAGTTTTTCAAACCACATCATAGTGGCTGCATCTAACAAGGAAACATAAGTCAAGAAGACCATGTCATCTAATGCAGAAAGTAGTCTGGCAATGTGATGAGAAAGGAAAAATGTTACAAATCAAATTTAGTCCTATACTACAAATAAAAAATACAAGAAATCCAGGACTTTAATCAACTGCCAGCATTAATGAACTCTGAAAATACAACTCTGACGTACATTTAGATAAATTTCACTTTTAACTATAATTCTTGAAACCTTAGTTTTTAACTGTAGTTTTTAACTGTAACTTTTCTTCACTTATGGCTTTATCATATGGAGAAAAGGTTACTGAACATTATCAGGTGGCTCCATACCCCAAAATAAATAAGTGATCTATCAAATCACCTGTTTCTAAAATGCTTATATACACAAAAACATATATAAGATATAATATCTCAGAACAGATATGAAAATATATGACTTAAATTCACACTTCACCGCCATAAAATACCTACGATAACCTAAAAGATTTAACAATGGTTCTTTATCTCTACCTGAAAGCAGTATCATGAGGCTTTTAGTAAGCTCTCTAATGAATAACACTTTTTTCTTTCAATTGCTAAAATAGGTAAGAGGAAACACAAAAAATTTTGTTACTACCTAGCAGTTTCAATAACTCAAAAAAGTTGATTTAGAATTTGTAAAAATTTAAACTAATTGTTTAAAGATAAAAAATATCCTTAAACAGGATGTTTCATATTGTCTTGTATTTCTTGGATGGTTAGGGTGTGTTGTTGCAATATTTTCTGTATATCATTGACTGTGTTTTCAGTTTTGAAGGAACTGTCTTCCAGGAGTGATGTCCTGTTTTCCATGTGGTCTAGTCTGCCAGAGTTGGCTTCTATTGTGGTCTTCAATTTATTTATTGACTCCTTCATTTTGTTCAAAGTCTTGTTCTGGTTCTTTCTTAGAACCTCAATTTCCTCCTTCATCTCCTGTATGCTTTCTTTGAGGCCTTTCATCATTTTGAAGATCAAAATTCAGAATTCTCCATCTTGTATTTCCTGCAGATCAGTATCAGTAATCTCCTTTGTTGTTGCATTGTGAGAGTTTATTGTTTCCTCGCTGTTCCTCATTCTCATATTTTCAGTGTTCTCACTTTTGTGTTTCTGTTGTTGCGGCATCTTCTTCCTCTTTGTGTATAAGACCTCTGTCTATTTGTTATCCCTATATAATAAGGCCTATGCTGGGGGGGTATATATTTACCTCTACCAATCTTGACTCATATAATCAATCCCTTGAGTTTGTCCCCCAGAGCCTCTTTAACTAGGTATAGTTATTTGTGCAGGCAAAGAGGAGTCTGATTTGTTGCTGGCTGCCATGCTCTCCAGGCCCAAACTCCACTGGACTAGAGACTATGATATTCTGTTCAGAGCCTGCAGCCTGCTGGTTGAGGATTTAATGCCCCACAGCCACCAGTGCTGCTCTGCTGATTGTGAGCCCTTGATACTGCAGGGCACTGACTTCCGGCCTCTGTGGCCGGTGAGCTTAGGCTCAGCAAAGCCAGCGACTGCTGTGTTCTGAGCTTGTGGCTCAGCTTGCTGTGCTTTGGTGGCCCCTGGTACACCGCCCCTAATCCACTTTTTAAGATCATGCGAGGTACTGTCAGTCACTGTCATTCATGCATGCCAGATATAAAATCTGCTGGCTGAAGGAGTGTCAAGTTCCCAGTCTGTAGTTATGATCAAGCAGGGCTCTACCAGGCCTCTGGTCTCATGGCCTCCAGGTGTGGCCTAAGCCAGATGGCACCGCTGTCACCCTCCACCCAAGGACCAGTAATATATGCACGCCCATGTTCATAGCAGCACAATTCACAATAGTCAAATTATGGAACCAACCCAGGTGTCCATCAACAGATGAATGGTTCCAAAACTATGGGAAATACACACAATGGAATTCTACTCAGCAATAAAGAAGAACAAAATTATGTCTTTTGCAAGAAAATGGAAGGACATGGAGAACATTATGTTAAGTGAGATCAGCCAATCAGAGAAAGTGAAGGGTCATATGTTTTCTCTAATATGTGTAAGCTAGGGAGTAATTGGGATACCAGAGGGACTCCAGACAATGTTGGAGAAGCTTCAGTGGAGGCAGGGAGGTGGTCAAAGGGAAAGGGAAGGGGAAGAGTGAGGTTCATTAATGGAATTACTACCACTGACTATGTGTAATATACCGACGTTAATCTCAGTACTCTGTATTGGGAAGGGGGGAAATGGGGAGAAGGGCACCAAGTGCTGTGTGCATGTACATCAATGTCAATAAAATTTTCATTATGATGTGAGACTATAATGCACCAATAAAAGCACATTTAAAAAAATAGAAAGTAGGGCAAAAGAGATGGGTGAGATTTAATATTTATGTGATAAAAATTTTGAAAACAAAGCAGAAAAGGAAGGGAAAATGTGATATAGCCTCATGCTATTTTTTTATATTTTTGTATTTTATTTTTAAATAAAATGCATTTTAAAAGAAAAAAAGATAAAAAATAAAGAATACGATCAATCATATATATTTAATGAAAACTTCTGATATTTAAAACAAACTAGATACACCTGCTGTCATTTTTGTATAAAAGTGATGCTAATAAAAAAAAGTCTCATTCTGAGATATTTTCCTGATGCAGGGAATGGGTCAGTACTGATTCTCACATAGTTTCATGCCACTGTCCTTTATTAAAAGAGCACATATTTTATAAAAGGTTCTTATAGTACTATTGCTGCAACCTACATACTTATGTGAAATTATATCCCCAGAATCCAAATGGTGATCAAAATTAAAGAAACACAATGCTTCAATAAATTTCACTAAAAGGTGCCAGAAATCTGCTTTGAGAATGTTAAGTTTGTTATAGAAAACTTTCAAAGGCTTTAAAGTCCTCTAAAAATGTTAATTCATCTTCAAATGACTGAGAGATTTATTCTCTTTATAGCAATTCACTAACTGAAAGACTGGGGAGAAAAATATTCCTATTTAATCATTGGTATATAATAAATGACATAGGTATGAACTTTTATTTCCCTAAAATGAGTAAATACAGCATATCATCAATAACGGGGCCAATGAACAAGAACTTGGATACTTACACAGGAAAGAAAAGTCAGAGGGAAGAAGCTTGCCAAGTGGACTGGCCTTACATCTCTTGTTGAGTTGTTTTATACTTTATCCAAAAATTAAACTAATAGAAGAAACTACAAAATGTTTTGAACTCTTTTCACTTTGGCAGGATAGAGTGTCTCTGGCAAAAAGAACAAAGACCTTTCTTTTCTCCCTATGCCTTAGGTAAAAAGTATTTCAAACAGAGGCCTTTAAAAAGGTTGGGTTGCCTGTATATGGCAAGGAAAACAGATCAGGGGAAAGATCAGGGACTAGAAAGATCAGTCCTACATGGGAGAATTCATCAGTGGCGGTCTGTGAGGAACAATTTAGAGAAGGAAGAGTTAAGTTTATTCTGTGGAAAGTTGGCCTTGTAGCACTGACACTTTTACTCCAGCAGAAATTAAAGCATCCTGCAAGAGATTTGATTCATTAACAGCTTCATACCTAAGGACAAGAAACACAAGCCAAAGTGTTACCCGATGCCACTTAGCACGGTCATCTACTGCATAGCAAAGAGAAACAAATCCTAGCATTGAGAAGAAAAGTGGCAATGTAATACTTACTTCGAACTTCATACTGATTATACTCTGCAGTCTTCAGCAGAGGGTGAGAGAAACAGTGCCACGGCAGCTGTTTCCTGACTTGAGGCAGCACATAGTGGGTTACGAAGCCCACAAAGCCAACTAAGGCGTACAACACATACCTGAGAGCAGGCTGAAAGAAAAACAAAGGTGAGCAAATGAGGAGTGACTTGATACTCATTGCGAAGCGTCTATATTGTGGGTTGATTTTCCATTTGATAAGAGAAATAGCAAATTTAATTTTAGAATCTATGAACTAAACACTTGTCTACAGTTAATATTTCTATCTTACATAGTTTTTCTGATTAAATCAGCCACGAAAGGCAGTGACTATTCTTATATTATAGATGTTTAAGATGTGTTAAATTACTTTCTTTGGTGCCTCAAACTACCGTACAATGAGAGGGTGGCTGGAGTTGTACTGCTTCCTGTTCCAAGAATGTTCTATGTGACTCTCAGAGCAATGTATTAAAAACTGTTTTAACTAGCAGAAATAAAAGGCATAAACTAAGTAAAACTGTAAGTCTGAGAGAAGAGCAGAATGGGATAAGAAAAAAAGTTTTCCACTTTTTTCCGCCTTCACATGGTATATTACTTGGAGAGGGTTCTTATGGATGGCTAAAGTCACAAAAGAGGGAATCAAAAACCCTCTCTTCAAATATTCAAATTAAGCTAACTATTTAGCAACTCGAGACTCTTGAACATGAAGGAGCCACTATCTGCACACTGATGACCAACTAGACCTTTCTTGGCCTGCAAGTGTTCAGGAATAAACAGTTCAATGATAATGTCTGGAATGTTAAATATGATTAAATAATTATGCCTTTGCTTCTGGCCAAATGGAATAACAGGGATTTCCCATATTAAACAACCCAATGGCTTGTGACAGAGGAGACACAGGGAAATAAACCTGAGCCTGGAAGAAAAGGAAATAAAGGAGCATTGTGACTGCCCCTGCTCGCTGCCTTGAGTTTCCAGGCTGTGGTGCAGGGAGAAGAACCCACGCAAAGCCAGGCACTTTCTGAGATAAGGAAGTGGAGCTGGAAGTCTGGAGAGACCAGGTAGCTAGACTTCAACCGAAGAGACAATGTGCCAAAGAGAAAACCATACAGAGGGAGAACTTTAGAGATCTGCAGAGGGTCCCCCTGCAGTATCCAGAGGAAGTTGACCACAACATGCATGTGAGGAAACTACATGAGGCCAAGGGGGGAGCCTCACAAAGGGACCAAAGAGGACGGCATCTGATACTCACACAGGGCTAGAAAAGTGCCTGCTTGCACAAGCCAGACTGAAAAAAACTCAAGATTCACAGAGCACTAGGCAGAGACCTCAAAAGGCTGGACTCTTCAGCAGTGTGGAATAACAGCTCCATACTAAACATGGCCCTGGTCCCACCTCAGACACCTTAAAAGAATCAAACATGGCTGGGCGTGGTGGCGCACGCTTGTAATCCCAGTACTTTGGGAGGCGGAGACCGGAGGATCCGGGTTCGCGGCCAGCCTCAGCTCTTGCTCTCTCTCTCT
>PVJS01056639.1:0-12191 GCA_004027185.1 Glis glis | reverse complement strand
AAAAAAAAAAAAAAAAAAAAAAAGTTACCTTAAAAATACTGACAGCTAGCCGGGCGTGGTGGCGCATATTTATAATCCCAGTACTTGGGAGTCTGAGACTGGAGGATCCGGGTTTGCAGCCAGCCTCAGCTAATTAAAGAGGCCCTCCGCAACTTAGTGAAACCCTATTTCAAAATAAAGAATAAAACATAGGACTGGGGGTGTAACTTGGAGATAGAATGCCCCTGGGTTCAATCCCCAGTGCCAAAACAATTTTAATTTTAGGGCAGGCCAAGAGTTGATCGGCAGGAAATAAAACAATAGTGACACACACTTGGTATGAGGCTAACATATGACACACGGAAGCCCACTGTTTTGCACTGGGAAAAGCAGTGGAGACAGAAAAAAACAGAAACTCTAAATGCCTCAGATTAATCAAGTGAAAGATCTAGAAACAGAACTCACCAGAAGTCTAAGAACAGGTGAGTGCTGAAAGACCCCAGGTGTTAGAGGAACCAACCCTGGACCTTAGGGGACCATGTCATTACTCCACAGCCCATTACCATGTGCCCTCCGGGGGCCAGGCCACATGGGAAGGTGCCTGCTCAGCCTCAGGCCCCTATTCCAAGCAGGGGAAGTTCCTGCTTGGACGGGCGGAAGGGCAGGTGACTGGGGGATAAAGACCCTCTGCTACAGAACCAGCACGTGCAGTCCAGCACCACCTGGGGCCTGAGGGGTATGCCTGCCCATGCTTGTCCTGCAGTGGAGAACTGTGTGGTCAGACTTCTTGGATTCAGAGTAGACTCGGCTGCTCATGCCTGCAGCACTCTGAGCAAGCTGGACCTCTCTGTGCCTCAGTGTCCACATGTCTAACCCCCCAGTCTAGAGTCCTGTTACACAGCACCAGGGAAATCATTTCCACAGAGGGACTTGGAGGCAATGAATGTTAACTATCTCGTTTACTCACCCCAAAGCCCACACGCCAAGCCCATGGGCATGTCAAGGTAGACGGGCAATACACAGTTGCTAAATAGAAGCAGTAATTATTATCCCAATTTCCTGTTAAGAAAACTGAAGTCTCAGGAGGAGGTGAGCTGACAAGAGCAGCAAGGGCAATGTGGCCCACAAACCCCTGGCTCCTAGGCCACGCTCCACCCAAACAGCTCTCACTGCCACTCACCACCTTGACCTGGGAGCCCTGTGGGCGAGGGTGCGGCAGAACTCAACTTAGGGACAGACAGAAAGGATGAGACACACAGGGATGTGCATGGGTGACCTGCTTTTAAACTACTCACTCATGAGATCGCTGTCCGTCAGTCACAAAAAGGAATGGAGGAAGGGAGAGGCACTGTATTATTATTTTTTTTGTGTGTGTGTGGTACCGGGGATTGAACGCAGGGACATTCTACCTCCGCGCTACGCCCCTGGCCCTATTTTTTATACTTTATTTTGAGACCGGGTCTCACAAAGTTGCAGAGGGCCTCGCTAAGGAGAGAGAGAGAGAGACAGCGAGAGAGAGAGACAGCGAGAGAGAGAGAGAGAGAGAGACAGCGAGAGAGAGAGAGAGAGAGAGAGAGAGAGAGAGAGCGCGAGCTGAGGCTAGCCGCGAACCCGGATCCTCTGGTCTCCGCCTCCCAAAGTACTGGGATTACAAGCGTGCGCCACCACGCCCAGCCCGTATTATTTTTTTTTAAATGCCTTCAAAAAACATAAGAATGAAGCCGGGCGTGGTGGCACATACTTGTAATCCCAGTACTTGGGAGGCTGAGACAGGAGGATTGCAGGTTCGCAGGTTCGCAGCCAGCCTCAGCTACTTAGTGAGGCCCTCTGCAACTTAGCAAGACCCTGTTTCAAAATAAAGAATAAAAAATAGGGCTGGGGGTGTAGCTCAGAGGTAGAATGCCCCTGGGTTCAATCCCAGTACCACACACACACAAAAAGTAAGAATGAAAAGCCAGCTTGCTGACCGGCTCTCTTCAATGTGAGCATGCCGGTGTCTGCAGTGGAGGTGGAGGAGCAGAGCCACAAACCAGCACAGTAAGGCTGTGCACAGAACTCTGTTAAACCTCTCTGCATCAGATGGATTTCACAGTCACAAAGAGAGTCCTTATTTACTTATTTTTGTGGTACAGGGGCACTCTACCACTGAGCTCCGCCCGCAGCCATTTTTGAGACAGGGTCTCACTAAGTTGTCCAGGCTAGCTTAGAACTTCTGACTCTTGCCTCAACCTCCCAAGTAACTGGGATTTTAATGTATATGAAAAGAAATACCACATCACGGCCGGGCGTGGTGGCGCATGCTTGTAATCCCAGTACTTTGGGAGGCAGAGATCGGAGGATCCGGGTTTGCGGCCAGCCTCAGCTACTTAGTGAGGCCCTCCGCAACTTCGTGAGACCCGGTTTCAAAATAAAGTATAAAAAATAGGGCCGGGGGTGTAGTGCGGAGGTAGAACGGCCCTGGGTTCAATCCCCGGTACCACAAAAAAAAAAAGAAAGAAAGAAATACCACATCAGACTATTCAAATTAATACTCAGACTATTCAAAATAATTGAATCCCCCTACATCTCTACCTTAAGAGTACACACACACTATGGCCTAACCTGTAGTAAAGCATTTGTGAGGAGGAGAGAGGCGACTGCCACTAAGAGCACCTGGGGGTTTCAGGAGATCCCTATTCAGAGTATTGACTAATCTAAATAGGGCTTTAGCTTTACTATATATGATTCAACAATGTCAGCACGCCACTACTTGGAATCGATTTTTATATTAGTATTGGCAAAGGCTTAAAACTACATAGGCAGGAGGGATAATTAGCCCATTTGCAAAGCAGAAAAACTTGGAAATGCAGGATATGCTTTAAGCTTCCAAATTTATTTTTGGAGCAAAATGAAATTTCCTCCTCTGAATAAGAATGAGACTCTGTGAAAAGCAAGAATCTGAACTCCTCGGGTGGACTCCCCTGCCAAGAGAACCACAATCCAGGAGTCTGCTGGACTCAGCCAAGTGCTTGCTTTTAGTTACAGTGAAAAAATCCACAGAGTGGAAACATTTTGTCCACATCTCTAAATTAGCATTAGCAGGCACCAACAAAGCTTTAGCTAGGAGTGTAAAGGGGGCACTATCACTAACTGCTCCAGGATAACAGGCACAAACAGGGACTATCCCACACAAACTGGGACCTGTGGTCACCCCACCGTAGGGGGTGGTGGGACAGGCCTGGAAGCAGGACTCTCAGTACACATTTTTACACAGTTCTGCCATGTGAACCATGTAAATGTGCTATGAGTTTGAAAAAGAATAAACTCAATGGAAACCCTAAAATTAAGAAGAAATAGGAACAAACTGGCTGAGGTGGTACATGCCTACAGCCCCATCTACTTGGGAGGCTGAGGCAGGAGGATCACATGATTAAAACAAAGTTTCCATTTATAAAGGAGTATCAGTATGAAATCAGGGTTTTCCTATTACTATGACTTCTTTCTATGACTATTTTTTCTAGTTCCATCCATTGAGAACCCAAAAGATGCTTCCCCCTGCGATAGGAGCACAGTCTAAACTGAAGGGTCAGCCGGGCATGGTGGTGCACGCCTGTAATCCCAGTACTTGAGAGGCTGAGACAGGAGGATCACAGGTTTGTGGTCAGCCCCAGCTACTCAGTGAGGCCCTCCGCAACTTAGTGAGACCCTGTTTCAAAATAAAAGAATAAAATCGGGCTGGGAGTGTAGCTCAGAGGTAGAATGCCTCTGGGTTCCATTCCCGGTACCGCAAAAAAATAAAAAATAAACTCAAGGGGTGGTCAGTATGTACCTTTGGGGAGAGTCATTCAGTTACCACTACCTGATTCTGCTTAAGTGGTTCACTAAGCCAGGGCTGGCAAGTACTGTGGGGACCTCGGGGATGACGATGGCACTTGATAAACTATTGTAAAGCGCTGTGGCCCACCGCCCTGCGGCCAGGCTTGAAAAGCACTCGTGCTTCATTACACCAGAGCTGCTCACTCTCACATTTGGGGCCAGATAAGTCTTTGTGCTTGGAGCCCACCATAGAATGTTTAGGAACATCTTTGCCCCTAGTTGTGACAACCCAAACCACCCCACCACAAAACACTAGCAAGGTCAGCATCTCCTTCTGCCTCCCCAGCCTCCCCCAGCTCTACCCGGGCATCCTCGCTCCTCATCCTCCCGTGCCATGATTCTGCCAGATGGTTCTCTTCCACCCCTCCACTCACCGCACTCTAGTGTCCTAGCTTAGGGCAGCACCCCGTGCCCACAGCACAGAAACCCCTCCTGGCCAGGCTCTGCTTGCGTGCTTCCGCTCCAACACGCCCAATACACTCCACCTTGCTGTCGGTTCAACCTCCACCGCTGCTCTCACAATAAACACACCTGACACAGGTAGATGTATTTTTAAGTGAACTGAGTTTTTTTGTGTGTGTGGTACTGGGGATTAAACCCAGAGGCATTCTACCTTTGAGCTACACCCCCAGCCCCAGGTCTATTTTTTTGAAAGTGTCTCGAAGTTGCGGAGGGCCTCGCTGAATTGCTCAGGATGGCCATGAACCTTTGATCCTCCTGTCTCAGCCTCCCAAATACTGGGATTTCAGGCATGTGCCACCGCGACCTGCTGATTTTTTTTTTTTTTGTAGTATTGGGGATGGAACCCAGGGCCTTTCATCTTCGAGCTACACCCCCAGACCTATTTTATTTTTTATATTGAAACGGAGTCTCACTAAGTTGCTGAGAGCCTCACTAAATTGCTGAGGCTGGCTGCGAACCTGCAATCTTCCTCTCTCAGCCTCCCAAGTAGTGGGATTACAAGCCTGCGCCACCAGACCCGGCTCCCGCTGGTTTTTAGGACCTTCATCCCTACAGTGTTCTGAGTTCTGGACTCCTGTCTCAAGGATTAGCAGGCTCTTCAAGAGGCACAGGCAAAATCTGGGGCCCCGCCTGCAATTCGGCCTGAGCAGATTCCCTCTTCTTGGTTTTATATACTGGAGTTCTCTAAGTGAGGTGTCTTTAAAAATCTCATTTGGTGCCGGGCGTGGTGGCGCACGCTTGTAATCCCAGTACTTTGGGAGGCAGAGACCGGAGGATCCGGGTTCGCGGCCAGCCTCAGCTCTCTCACTGCCTGTCTGTCTGTCTGTCTTTCTCTCTCTCTACTTAGTGAGGCCTCCGCAACTTCGTGAGACCCGGTTTCAAAATAAAGTATAAAAAATAGGGCCAGGGGCGTAGCGCGGAGGTAGAACGCCCCTGCGTTCATTCCCCGGTACCGAAAAAAAAAATCTCATTTGGTCCTTTAGAGACTGTAAAGCCACTGCACTGGACCTTAAGAATAAAACTGGTGTATGAAAATGCAGTTGAAACTTTAAACTGAAATTGGTGGGAAGCCTAACGCAGCTCAGGCTCTAAAACACTGAGAAAGAAAACTCTCGTGTGATCAACGCACAGAAAAGCACCACACAACCTCTCCGCGCCGTCCGGCTTCTCCTAGCTCCTCCTTTGCCACCGCCAGACCTGCCACTGCGATCCTGCCCTGGGCTGGCAGCAGGGGAGGAAGAGAGGCTGCAGTGGGATGGAACAAGCACTGGGGAACCGAGGGCCTGTGCAGGGCCACTTGCCCCAGTCTTTCCATGGTTAAGTGACGGGGCCGGGCAACTCAGGGACTCTGATTAGAAACTGAACAGTGAATACCCGGCAAGGCTGAGTGGGTTTGTTTGCTCCCATCGTGAATGGCAATGATGAATAACTGGCCATGACTTGTATAGACCACTGCAGACAGTGACAGCACACCAGTGTCTTCTTCCACTCTGAGTTATATATGCACATGGGTGGCCAGTAGCATGCTGACCAAGAAACAAAAAGCTGAATGCGCTTGCTACGTCACTCTGACAGACCGCCACCCTGGAGGGAAGATTCCACACTAGAGGGAAGCCCACCGAGGTAGTCCCACACTCAGATCCCTGCTCTTTCCCTCAGGGCCTGTGACAACTCTGAGGGGATTGGGGCAGTGCACCAATAAGCCAGGAAGAAAAGAGAGCAGAAAGTAGTGGCCAACAGAGCTCTGGATGGTCTCCTGGAGCTGGGAAGACAAAAACTGGAGGCTGGGCCTGACGGCCAAGACTAAAGAGGCCAAGGTCCCAGAGAAAGGGACAGAAAATGAGCCCAGTCCTCTGCAGAGCATGGCTGAGAAGTTAAGCGTTCAGTAGTCTCCCAGTGTCAGGGAGATGGAAACTGGGTTTCAGCACCTGCCAAGGGGGCTGGGGGGAGCAATTCAGGGCCTCAGGCAGAAACAGGCAGGTCATGGGGCGAAGGCACAAAGACTGCGTCCCAGCCTCACATCACTCAGCCCTGGCCTGATCTGAGATGAACTGTCCCTACCCTAGGGGTCGGAGGACAAGAGGAGGAGAGCATCGCCCAGCCAGCTACAGTCTTTCATATGCAGCATCTGACATCCAACTTGCAGAAATAAAAAGGATGGAACATGGTGGTGATTGCCTGTAATCCCAGTACCTGGGAGGCTGAGCCAGGAGGATCACAGGTTCCAGAACAGCCTCAGCAACTTCATGAGCCCGTTTCAAAATAAAAATAAATAAATAAAATAGGGCTGAGGGTGTAGCATAGAGATAGAATGCCTCTGGGTTCAATCTCTAGTACCACAAAGGGAAAAATAAAATAAAAGAAAGAAAAAAATAGGACCAAGGGAAAAAAGAAAAACAGAACTGGACCCAGAACCACAGGTATCCCAAATCTGGAGCTATCAGGTGCAAACTTCAATTGTTCAAAATTACACTTGACAAAAGGAAAAATTCCACTAGAGAACTAGAATGCTGAAAAGAATCACAAAGATTCTAAAATTGGGCCAGGCGTGGTGGCGCACACTTGTAATCTCAGTACTTTGGGAGGCGGAGACCGTAGGATCCGGGTTCGCGGCCAGCCTCAGCGCTCTCTCTCTCTCTCTCTCTCTCTCTCCCCTTGTCTCTCTCTCTCTATTTCCCTAGTGAGGCTCTCCTCAACTTTGTGAGACCCGGTTTCAAAATAAAATATAAAAAAAAAATAGGGCCAGGTGTGTAGCGCGGAGGTAGAAGGCCCTGGGTTCAATCCCCCGTACTGCAAAAAAAAAAAAAAAAAAGATTCTAAAATTAAAAAAACTATACCAACTGAACCTATGGGCTAAATAGCAGGTTGGCCACAGCTGAAGAAAGGGTCAGTGAACTGGAAGAAAGTCTAAGAACCATGAAAAGGAGCACAAGACATGCAGGACATGATCCACGGTACATATAAATGGAGAACCTAGGAGTGAAGCAAAAGACAACAGGGAATATATTTACAGAGACATGGTGAAAACTTTTCCAAAACTCATTAAAGAATCAAGCCACCTGATAGAACAAAGAACAATTTTGCTGATGCCTAGGCAAGAAAAAAAATGCTAAAAGCAACCAGAGAAAAAGGTACTGCCTTAAGTGGGACAATAACACTGAGGACCTACTCCTCAAGAAACGGAAAGGAAGAGCCGGGAGCAGTGGTGCACGCCTCTAATCCCAGAACCTGGGAGGCTGAGACAGGAGGATCACAGGTTCAAGGACAGCCTCAGCAACTTAGTGAGACCTTGTTTCAAAATAAAAAATGAAAAGGGCTCAGAGGTAGAATAAACCTGGGTCAATCCCCAGTACCAAAAAAAAAAAAAAAAATAGGAAAAGAGGGAGAGAGAAAAAGAAGGAAGGAGAGGGAAGGAAAGGGAAGAAAGCCAGAAGCCTGCCAACAGGTAGCTGTAAATAATGGGGGGAAAACAATAAAATTAAATTTGAAAAGAAGAAAAATACCCAGGAGGCTAAGACAAGGAGGACTGCAGGTCTGAGGCCAGCATCAGCAACTTCATAAGACCCTCAGCAACTTAGCGAGACCCCATTTCAAAATAAAAATAAAAAGGGATGGGGGTGTAACTCAGAAGTAGAGTGTCCCTGGGTTCAATCCCCAGTACAAAAAAAAAAAAAGAGAGAGAGCCGGGCGTGGTGGCACACACTTATAATCCCAGTACTTGGGAGGCTGAGACCGGAGGATCTGGGTTCTCAGTCAGCCTCGGCTACTTAGTGAGGCCCTCCGCAACTTCGGGAGACCAGGTTTCAAAATAAAGGATAAAAAATAGGGCCGGGGGTGTAGCTCAGAGGTAGAATGCCCCTGGGTTCAATCCCTGCTACCGCAAAAAAAAAAAAAAAAAAAAAGAGAGAGAGAGAAAGAAAGGAAGGAAAGGAAAAAGAAAAAGGAAGGAGGGGAAGAAAAAGGAAAAGGAGAAAAATACATAAAAATACATAAAAATGAATACATATACTCAACAAAAACATTTTTCAAAAATGAAGGCAAAAACAGAGGTTTTTTAGGCAAACAAAATAAGTCATTACCCACAGTCATGAACTAAAAGAAACAGGAAAGTTCTTCAAGAAAAAGACATTGATAATCCCTGACAGTAACCTGAAAAACAAAGAGGAATGAAGAGCAATGAAATGGGTAACTATGAGGATAAGCCCAAATAAACATTAACTGTACAAAACAATGTTGACAATGCCAAAAATACATCTAAAATTAAAATGTCCAATGACACAAAAGATGGGGGCGGTTAAATGTAGTTCAGGTGCTAAGGAAATAGCAGTGTCTAGGAAGCAGTAAAAGTACTAAATTAAGCTGAAATTTAACATGCGTCCTGTTACCTAGGAATGAATATATGCATATATGTCCAACAGCCTAACAGAGACAAAGCACAGAATTGAAAAACACGTCACACGTCTAAAAGAAGGCAACTACAAAGAGCACAGAATAGGTGGAACAGGGCAGCGGCAAACAGTAATACGGTACCCATAAGCTACCAAATAGTAGTAGTAATATTTAAATGGAGCAAATACTCTAATTGAAAGACAAAGACTGTCAGAATGACCAAAATAAAACTAACCAGAGGCACAGCTAATCACAAGCTCACAGGCGAATATCCACTGAAAGGAAGCTGAGGTAGCAAGCACTAATGCCAACTAGACTGAAGCAAGAAGCAATGCTAGAGAGAAAGGGGACACATCGTAATGACAAAAGCTCAAGCCACCACAAGAATAAAAACTCTAACTTTGAATGTACCTAAAACATCATCTCAGAACAAATAAAAGGAGGAAAACAAATCCACAATCATGGTGGGAGAGGTCAAGACAGCTCTCAAAAACTGACACAACGAGCACACAAAACTAGTCAGGGCACAAAGCCGTGTCAGCACCTCAAACAGTGACTCCGACTGAGATGTGCTGCAAGTATAAAAGACACACCAGCCGGGTGCGGTGGCGCACGCCTGTCATCCTAGTACTTGGGAGGCTGAGACGGAAGATCGCAGGTGCGAGGACAGCCTCAGCAAGTAGTGAGACTCTCATCACCCTGTTTCAAGTAAAAATAAAAAAATAGGGCTGGGGGTGTAGCTCAGAGGTAGAATGCCTCTGGGTTCCATCCCCAGTACCACACACAAAATAAAAAAAGAAAGAAAAAGAGACAAGGCACAAATTGCCAATATCAAGAACTATTAAAAGGGGACATCGCTACTAATCTTGCAGATAACAAGGATATTACAAGGCACTTTACACTTACAAACTAGAAAGTTTGGGTAGGCTGAACAAATCCCTAGGAAAATAAATGCCTTGCCTAAACAGACCCAACAAGAAATACTGTATCAGAAAGATCCTATTTCTACCTATAAAATTGATTCTGAAATTTTTCCTTCTCATAGGACTACACCAGCTGGTTTTGCCAATGAATTCTTCCAAATATTTCATTCATTCATTCATTCGCTCGTTTGTTCATTCATTCATTCTTTTTATTGGTGGTACTGGGGATTTGACTCGGGGCATTCTACCTCTGAGCTACACCCCCAGAGGGCCTCACTAAGTTGCTGAGATTGACCACAAACCTGCCATCCTTCAGTCTCAGCCTCCCAAGTAGTGGGATTACAAGTGTGCGCCACCATGCCTGGCTTCTCCCAAACATTTAAGGAGAAAAACACTAATTTCACAGGAAGTCTTTCAGGGAATAAAAAAAGAAACGCTTTTCCCCATTTTTTTTCACAAAACTAACATAACCTTGATACCAAAACTAAGACAACACAGGAAAGTACAATTATAGGTCAATCTCTCTCATAAATAGAGAAGCTGGGTCTGGTGGCACAGGCTTGTAATCCCAGTACTTGGGAGGCTGAGACAGGAAGATCCAGGTTTGTGGCCAGTCTCAGCTACTTAGTGAGGCCCTCTGCAACTCAGTGAGACCTGTTTCAAAATAAAGAATAAAAAATAGGGCTGAGGGTGTATCCCGGAGGTAGAATGCCCCTGGGTTCAATCCCCAGTACCAGAAAAAAAAAATAGAGAAGCAATAAACCTAAATAAAATATTACCAAATGAAATCCAGTAAAGGAAACTGACTAGAAGCAGGGTACAGTGGTGCATGCCTGTAATTCCAGCTACCTAGAAGGCTGAGGCAAGAGGATTACAAGTTCACGGCCAGCCTGGGCAACTTAGAAAGACCCTGTCTCACCATAAAAAAATAAAAGGGCTGGAGATGTAACCCAGTGGTAGAGCACCCCTGGGTTCAATACTCAGTACCACAAGAAAAAAGAGAGAGACTAAGGTTGGAATTAGTCTACAATTGCGATTAAAAAAAAAAAAGTTAAACTGGATTGAGGAGACAGCTCAGTGGTAGAGCACTTAGCATGTGTAAGGTCCTGTGTTCGATCCCTAGCAACATGAAAAAATTTTTTTTTGTGGTACCAGAGATTGAACCCAGGGGCATTCTACCTCCGAGCTACACCCCCAGCCCTATTTTTATTCTTTATTTTGAAACAGGGTCTCACTAAGTTGCGAAGGACCTCACTAAGTAGCTGAGGCTGGCCGCGAACTCCGGTCTCAGCCTCCCAACTACTGGGATTACAAGCGTGCGCCACCACACCCGGCTATGAAAATTTTAAAGTTTGATCGCCACATAACAGAAAAATTATGGCTATCTCAAAAGATGCAGAAAATAGCCAGGCATAGTGGCACATGCCTGTAATCCCAGTACTTGGGAGGCCAAGACAGGAGGATCACAGGTTCGAGGACAGCTTCAGCAAGTAGTGAAACTCTCAGCAACCTAGCGAGACCCTGTTTCAAAATAAAAATAAAAAATAGGGCTGAGGGTGTAGCTTGGAAATAGAATGCCCCTGGGTTTAATCCCCAGTACCAAGAAAAAGATACAGAAAATAAATGTGAGAAATTCACTAAACATTAATAAAAAAAAGAAAAGAAAAACTCTTGGCAAACTAGGAATAGAGAAGAATGTTCATATTTTGAAAGAGAGTATCTACAAAAACTCTACAATGACAATCACACTTTTGGGTAAAGCTTTGCCCTGATAAGAAATTTTAACACTTCTATTCAACACTGTACTGCAGACCTTGGCCAGTGCAATAAGGCAAGAAAATAAAAAATGGTTATAGTGTTTGGAAAGAAAAGAAGAAGAAAAAAAGATATTGCCCAACATGCAAAAAATCAGTTATCTCTATATATACTAGTAATAAGCAGTTACATAGCTATTACACATCTGCGGATTAGAAAATCAATGTTGAGAATATGTCATTTCTCCCCACACTGGTCTGCAGATTAAATGCAATCTCATTTAAAATCCCAGCACATTTTTTTGCAGAGAGATTGCCAAGTAGATTCCAAAACTTACCTATACATTTATAGCCACTTGATGAAATGACAGGAATGGCACTACAGTAAAGTGGGGGAAAGGATGGTCTTAATAAATTAAGACTGGGTCAACCAGATATCCATTTGGTTATTTAAGGGAAAAAAAGCCAGGTGTGGTGGCACATACCTGTAATCCCAGTACTAGGGAGGCTGAGACAGGAGGATCTCAGGTTCAAGCCTCAGCAACCTAGTACAGCCTATTTCAAAACAAAAAATAAAAAGGGTAGGGGTGTAGCCCAAAGGTAGAATGCCCCTGGGTTCAATCCCCAGTACCAAAAAAGAAAAAGAAAAAAAAAAAGGAAATTTGGCCCCTGTCTCAAACCATAAACAAAATCAATTTCAGATAGAAGATAAAATAAAGCTTAAAAAAAAAAAAAAAAACAAGCCGGGCATGTTGGCACAGGCTTGTAATCCCAGTACATGGGAGGTGGAGACCGGAGGATCCGGGTTCGTGGCCAGCCTCAGCTCTTA
>PVJS01056638.1:0-12285 GCA_004027185.1 Glis glis | reverse complement strand
AAAAAAAAAAAAAAAAAAAAAAGAGAAAAAAGTAGCCTTTTATGCTGGTTTGGGAAAAAATTGCTCCGGTATTAATGTCTAATAAAATGCAAAAGGCAGTGTCATTCAGGCAGGGAGAGGCCATAGCTCTGTCCATTACATTCCAAGAGCTCCCCCTCCCTTCTCTTCTGCCCCTTTGTTCTAAATGATTAACCCATAGTAAGAATGTAAAGGCAATTAAAGCCTCTAGCCTTAGAAGCACGTAGAGCCTTTAGCCCTACAAATATATGAAAAACAATTAACAGCCCAAAGATCACAGTGACTCTGCCTGGCCGTAAAGATAGCAAGGGTGTTATGCCTTGCTCTTACAGATTACACGCAGCCACACTGGCTGTAATCAGTGCCTCTGTTTCCCTCTTATTCTTTGTGACTCGGCCTCAGTATGAGAAAGGCCAACTCCCTGTGTTACATCAAAGTACCCATATTGATAGACAACCAATATAGCCCAATACAATAGGGTTAAGAACAAGGTAGATTATTGACCTCTGCACTTAGTAAGTGCACTTAGTAGACAAGAAGACACCATCTGCCTAAGGAATAAGTTATGCCTAAAAATAATATTACTAGCTCATTGCCTTGGTAATGCTGATAAGAACATACCAATGTGGAAACTGTATTTAAAGTCTGGGGTCTGGGGGGGAGGTCCACTTTCGGGCTCTCCAGCGTGTCTTCCAGCCACGCTGCTTTTTCTCTTCTCTTTTCTATTTCCTACTGACTTTGTGATAAAATCTTGTTAAGCTGCAACCAAGCTGCCTGTTAGTTTTAATTCCCTTCTTCAGAAAATCTGATCTGAACTGAAGGGAAAGAGCCCACAGCGCCTCTTCCACCGTAACACCTTTGATAACTCAGATTTAGATATTAAGTCGTTTGAAACTGAAGAGAATTTCATTCTTTTGTGCTCTGTATTTTGCCTCAAAACCAGTTAAGCATTAGTGAAAGTTGTGGCAAGTGACCATTTGAGAGAATTGGGATAAGAGAGCAGTAGGAAGCCCTTTCCTATTCAGCGCTGTGGAGCCTCATCGCTAACAGGCCTCTGCCCTGAGCTGGGGAGATGAGCTAGGAGTGTACCTTCCACATGCTCTGTTGCAAGTTTCAGATTCTGCCAACCAAGGTCCAGAAATCTTCTTTTCCTTCTCTCAGTTGCCGCAATGTTGAGAGCCAAGTTGAAACCAGACACGAGACAGGTACTTTATTGCTATTGTACATTGCAAAGCGAATTCACGCATACTTTTTATTTTCTTCTGTTTTAGAAAATAAACTTGATTTTTTTTCATCTTAAAAAAAATGCGACAGCCGGGCGTGGTGGCGCACGCTTGTAATCCCAGTACTTTGGAAGGTGGAGACCAGAGGATCTGGGTTCACGGCCAGCCTCAGCTCTCTCTCTCTCTCTCTCTCTCTCTCTCTCTCTCCCTGTCTGTCTGTCTCTCTCTCTCTCTCTCTCTCTCTCTATACTTAGTTAGGCCCTCCACAACTTCATGAGACCCGGTTTCAAAATAAAGTATAAAAAAAATAGGGCCAGGGGTGTAGCGCGGAGGTAGAACGCCCCTGGGTTCAATCCCCGGTACTACAAAAAGAAAAAAATGCGACACATCTGTGTGGACAGGAGTCATCAGGGAAAGATTCTCAGAGGAGGGATGATTTGAGCAATGCCTCCAAGTATGAGAAGGACCAAGTCATAAATGCAGCATGAGCACAGTCATATAACATGCACTGGCAACACAGAAGAGAACAAGATGACTGCTGAGTTAAGAGGCTGGTTGTTGACAGACATGGCTCGTATGTTTGCTTAAATAGGTGAAGAGGGACAAAGAAGGGCTTTTGGTGTGAGCAGGAGGAGTTGCACACAGTCTAAGATCAGAACTTCAGTCCAGGGCCAGGTAGGGCCAACGTTCACAAAGATAAGGTGTAATAGGATATAGCTCCAACAGGAACCTTGCACCAACTGCACTCTTTTGCTTGGGTTATTAACCACCCCAAAAATCAATACTAATTATGAAAAATCAGCATGAGTCAGCTAACACACTATAAATAGTTATGTAAATGGCTATGTTTTTGTAGCATGGAGACTAGCACAAAGAAAAGGGTCTAAGAGCTTCCTCTGGTAGCTTTGTGTTTTTAAAGCGAGTTGTGCGGAAGGATATGATTTCTGTAGTTCATTCAGAAGCAGAATGGTAATGTGAAAAGAGCACAGGTTTATGGAGTCACAGAGAACTGGCTCATATCCTGGTTCTGTCACTTACTTGCTTTGTGATTTAGTTAAGGCTTTATTTTATTTTATTTTTTGTGGTACTGGGGATTAAACCCAGAAGCATTCTACTTCTGAGCTACATCCCTAACCCTTTTTATTTTTTGTTTTGAAACAGGGTCTTGCTAGGTTGCTGAGTGTCTCACTAAATTGCTGAGGCTGGTCTCAAATCTGTGATCCTCTTGTCTCAGCCTCCCAGGTACTAGGATTACAGGCATGTACCACCACCACTGACTTAGTTAAGGTTTTAGTTAAATTAATTTTAGTTAAGTCGATTTTAGTTAAGTTAATTTAGTTAATGATATTTGCTAATCATCTCTCTCTCATATAAAGTCTACTAGGCTCTGAGTGAGGGGAAGTCAGGGGAGGGGGATGTTCTCCACTCCCCACAGTCATGCAGGGACCCAGGCTGACAAAGGTTCTGCCATCCTCAACATGCGGCTAAGGTCTCCTTGAACACTGACATCTAGCTATCACACACAGAAGGATAAACTGGGAGCATTATGTGTGGACGTTTCCATGGGATGGACCTGGAAATGGCATCCATTAGTTCCACCCATATTCCAGGACTCTACCACATGGCCACACTTAACTACAAGAGACGGAGAGATGAGGTCTGACTGTGTGCCCTGGAGGTTTGATTATAAGTTAGCCAATCTCAAAAAATGGGCTTTGGAATCACAAAGACTTCAGGTTACTTACTACCTACATAACTGAGCCAGTGGCTTCATCCTCACCAGCCTCTGCTTCTTGGTCCTTTGGTGGGGTGGGAATTCCAGGGCCTGGGCGATGAGATCTGCCCCAGCTTCCCTGTGCCACAGGGTCTGGGCACATACACTGCCTGCAGGGAAGTGTTCTGGACATGGAGGCAAGGCAGGTCTCGTCCAACACAAGTGCCACCAACCACTCCATCTGACTCCCGGTTCTTATGCTGCAAGATTAGGAAATTTCAGATTTGAGCCTGAGATTTTAGTGTATGTGGACTGCATTTGGATATAAGCCCCAGACCCAACACTCCCCAAGCCACTGATTAGGCCCTCCTTAAGCTACAGCGATGACTCTGGTTGGCTCTGCCCTAAAAAATAATGTGTTTACAATTTTTTAAATGAACTTTCTCAATCTCATTCTTTCAGACTGAGGGTCCCTACAATGCTGGATAAGGTAGCAACAGTTCTGAAATAGAAGCCTTTCCTAACAGGTCAATGATATAAAAAAGGATTAACCCTATTATTGTGCAAGGATGACTTTATATCTATATAGTAAGATGATTAGCTATGAACCAGTAGCCCATGTATTTTTCCTATTCCATTTTCTTTTATCCTGGGACTCTCCCCCAAGAAGGCACTTGGGTGAATATTGTGTAAATTTTTTCTACCAAAATCTGTACATGAAAATATGAAAGTGACTATCTGAAGGTTATAAAAATGTGAAGTGTGGGTGATTTTAATTTTCTTGTGCTTTTCTGCATTTTCTAAATTGTATATAATAAGAATGAACTATTTGGGGTAATATACAAGTTATTAAGTAAAAATAATAAAGAAAATGACAAAAGGTAATGCCTATAAGAATGCTTAATAAAATGTATATTACTAATATATTTTTAATATATCTAGAAGCACGGTGGTGCATTCCTGTAATCCCAGTATTTGGAAGGCTGGGACAGGAGGATTGCAGGTTTGAATCCAGCATGAGGTAACTTAGTAAGACCCTGTTTCAAAACAAAAAAGTAAAATAGACCTGGGGGTGTAGCACAGTGGTAGAGTCTGGGTGTCCTCCAAGTATTCACTGTGGTTCAGTCATCTCTTTTCTGTCCTGGTGGCTCTGGCTTCTGTAGGACAGATGAGACCATCCCCTGTATCACAGGCAAAACTTCTGTGAATTCAAAACCTTTGTCTGCAGTATGATCCTGGTTTGTCCCAGTGTAGACCAGCCCAATGTGAGGCACCTGAAGCTCCTGCTCAGTGGTGGCCCAATGATCCTAAACCCGGAAATATACACATCCTACCCCAGACCTCATTTCTCCCCAGAACTGGCTTTAATCTGAGCAGTCTTGGGGGGTCTCATTTGGCTCAGTGAGCTGTCTGTCCCACCCCCACATCGTGTTTGGCTGAGGCTCCTGGAACTTCTCCAGATCCAGCTTCCTTGGCCATTTAGAGTAAGACACTGGACACATACAGCACTTTGTTGGGATCTTCAAAGCATGCTTCCTTTAAGACAATCTTGGGGATGAAAGATGGAAGTAGTGAGTTGAGTAGCCTCGACATATTTTTAGACGTTTTACGTGCCCCTTGTAGAATTAATAACATCAAATAAGACTGTTTAATCACAGACTTGAGAAATTGTTGTTTATGATTATCTAAATGAATTACATTGATCTCCACAGGTATTTATCATCTTCAGCCCTCAGTACTCGGTCAGAATTTCTATTTTTTGTTTCTTCTTCTAATGAAGAAAATCAGCACAAAAACATAGACTTCATTCATGAGCAAAATGTTTTTTCTATTTTTGGGTAGTTCTTGTCTCTCTGGATGACTCACTATTGCACACTAACATGGAAATTATGAGGGAACATTAGTAATTACAGAAGGGAGAGGAATAGGTAAAATAAAGAAAACGGAAATCAGAGGGATTCTGCTATAGAGTAAAGGTCGTCAGTAAGTAGCTGTACCTATGGTGTCCGGTAGTCATCAGAACAGTTGAATGAATTCCTTTATCACTGGAGAGAGGCAAGCCTGCCCGAGGCTTTGGGCAGCCTGGGTTGTCATGTGTTGGCTTTATCCAGGACACCTCCCTTCTCAAAGTGATGTGTCAGTCTTGGAAACTAGTCCTGTTGGGGTGGAAGGGGAAGTAGCGAGAAGAGGATGCTTGTTTACAGTCAGACATAGGTCACAGTGATCTATGCCAAGTGGTTGTAAGTAAGGCATGTGTTGTCTACTACTCCCTAGGTTAAAGCAAGGCAATTCATGCTTAACACCAGTCTGATAAAATTAGTCAAACATGTCTTTGGGCAGTAATCCAATAGCCTCCTAAAATCAAGATCCAGTTCTACTAATATTTTTAACTTTGAGGGAGAAAAAATGAAGTCAGATACATTTCTGTTGTTATGTTGCAAATGGCTCTTTAGAGCTTTCCTAGTTCACCTTACCCGGAGTGACTTTTTAGACACCAGGAACCTTGGGCTGTGAAACTGCTCTACGCCAGTGGGCTTCCTACACCTGATTCCCTAATTCACTGCTTCTCGCTGACCCTTATCTAGGCAAGCATTTGAGAAGCTTGTGGTTTTAAATAACAATGATTAAATATGCAGACCCTATCCTTGAACCCCAAACCTCAGATTGAAGTAAGGCAAAATAGAGAACCCACAGCCTTGTCCATCCTGCATCTGGACCTGATAGAAATGTTGACGTGGCTGCTGTATTACTGAGGATCCTCTCCCAGTTTAGCGCAGAAGTTTTAGCAGACCCCACATGAGAATTCATACATCTCTCCCAGGATGAGCCATGCATCCTTACCTTTAGATCATAGTCCACTGTGTACCAGTTGATTTGTCACACCTCACAGGATTCCTTATTGGGCTTGGAAGGGTGGTTTCTTGCATTCTCAGGAACTTGTTTTTGTGTATGCTAATGATAGTCACTAGTTCTTTTTTTTAATTTTCTTTACTATTGTATATGACTTTATTTTTAGAATATCTGAATGTGTATGTATAGATGTAGAAACATAGATGTAAATATGGATATGAATATGGATGTAGATATATATGCCAAGCAGAAACAAAAGTCACAATGTATCATATTCTAAGTGTACCAGCTCCCTTCAAATCAGACTTCAAGGAATGGTGTCCTGCTTCTTTGCCACACAATGTTTACCACACAGTGCTTCTTACCAATTATAAATTCTATAATGATAACCTCAACAAAAGTAAGGTGTGCTTTCCAGGCTCTAGGCGGGTGCTCTATTCATATTAACATATTTAATCCCTCCAAAGTAATGAGTCATCTCTCTAGCTTATGAGAATCTTGAGACACAGAGAAGTTAAATAATCTTCTTTTCTAGAGATGCACATACAAAAGTAGGGGTTAAGCCCAAGTCTTTTATGCAACAAACTCATTCACTCTTCGCAAAGCCAAGTTGCTCCTTATAGACCTTTATCAAGTACCTCAATCCACCTGTTGGAAATCGCTGTTTGATGTTAGTATTTTCTTCCTACTAGTAACAAAACCCAAGCTTATTTTTGTAGGTTTAGGGCAGACATTCAGGGAAGGTGAGCTCCAGGTCCAGCCCCAGCTACAAAGTCTAAACCAGGCATAGTCATTCTAGTCCCCTTCTCTTTTCTGTGTGTTAGACATGTGACCTGGTTCTGTGCAGTGAAATACAAGAAAACCTACTGAGGTCCTTCTGGGAAATATTTTCTTTCTGGTGAAAAGATGCAGTTTTATTGGCAGAAATTCATTGTATTTACATTTTTTACTGTTTTCGACACTCATGTATGAGTATGTGATATTAAGAGCTGCAGCAGGCATCTGGTGACCATGAGGTGACAGACCAAACAAGGAAGAGCCACAGTCTGTGGATGGCAGAGTGGAAAGATAGAGAAGGAGCCTGGGCCTTGATGATATGATCGAACCACTGGACCAACCCTGAAACCAAATACTTCCAGAATTCATGTAATTTAAAATAATTGCCTTTATTACTTAAGCTACCATTACTGGAATGTTCTTTCCTATGAAGCTGAATACATGCTAATTGATATCCTGTATATTCTTAGATAGCTTCTGAAATTAAACTACATCATTACTTTGCAAGGAGGTACAGGTAAACACAGACACACAAACACACACATTTTATATATTCTGAAAGTTTTATCAACGGGAATTTAGAAAATAACACAAGAAAGTAGGGGAAAAAAAGAAGAAGGAGGAAGAAGCAGTTCAACTAAGTGACTCTTCAATGACTCAGCTCAAATCTTGATCCCAGTGATTCTCAGAGCTCCTCTGAGTGACCCCTCACCTCAATGATTCGGACTTCCCGCTCCTCCCTCATCCTGGATTCCTGATGTGTCACTGTCAATTCAAAGCCATTGTTGAAGCCTTAAGATTTTCTCTCCACACCTCTCCTTCCAGGATCCCTTTCTTATTATCATTCCTATACCTGATTCAGCCAGCCATTTACAGTAAAAACATCCTAGAGTCATGGTCCAATTTGTCCCTAACGTCACTGAGAAGGCTCTGGTGCTGGTGAGCTGTTACTTACTCGAAGCCTCCTGGCTACATTTTGGCACTTCACCAAGGTGAGCTGGATCCTCCAATCCCTACAGCTACTCAGCACCTGGAAAAAATAATCAATAGAGATCAAACTGGTATCTTCAAACAGCTCACCCTTAAGGAAACTGTGCTGAATGCTTTGGTGCCCACTGAGGTATGGATGTAGCTTTGTATTAGTGAGATCATAAGTATGGCATCGCTCGCTATGTTTAAAGGCCAATTTTTATCATCTGATTATATTTAGTTTATTATTTGAATATTCTTGAGCCACTTGTGATCAGACTGTTATCTAAATAAAATAAGATCATGTATGAAAAAATACCTCTACCTTCCTCATATATAAACACCGTATCATTTCTTATATCTCCTACTATGCCCTAAAGTCCGAAACACTCATATTCAATTTTTTTTATTCTAAAGTAGAAGTAAAATAGACAGCAATGCTAAGTTTGCACATCCATCCTCATAATTTCCAACATTGCTTCTCAATCATCACCTTCAGAATCTCTAAGTCCCCATATTCCTTCTAACTCCCAACTCTGAGAAAGCACTTCCTTTTTTCTTCACACTCCCACCAGATTCACATATTTATTTATTTATTTATTTATTTATTTATTTATGTGTTTGGTACCGGAGATTGAACCCAGAGGCTCTCTACCTCCGAGCTACATCCCCAGCCCTATTTTTAATTCTTTATTTTGAACAGGGTCTCGCTAAGTTGTGGAGGCCTCACGAAGTAACTGAGGCTGGCCGCAAACCTGAAATCCTCCTGTCTCAGCCTCCCAAGTACTGGGATTACAAGTGTGCGCCACTACGCCCAGCTAAGGATTCACATTTTAAAAATTTCCTCTTGCAAGGGTATCCACAGCTGTGTAAAAAACACAGCTATCAGATTTTATCTTATCTCCAGTGTCCTTTGCTCTCGTATTTATTTCATTCACATCATCATAACATTTCTGATGAATCCCTCTTATGAGTCCATGGCCTTTCAAAGTTCTTAAACAATCCAATGGATGTAGCTTCTCTCCTTCATTATTGGTCATTCCTGATTCATCTTGAGCATAACAGACTCCCCTCTAGTCCTTGGCTCAACTCGGCATTCAATTCCTCCATCCTAGAGCACACTCTTTGGAAACCAACACACATTTCTGACACACGAGAGAGAAAAGAACCAAGGAAAATAGGGGTTCACTCTTATTGCTAGAGTATGGGCACATGATCAGGAAACACTTAATGCTTGTTACCCCTTGGGAAGAACCAGAAGTATTATTGCCCCTAGTCCACACATTCCTTCATTTATTCATTCAACAAATATTTGTTGATCAATGACTATTAGCTTGGCATTTTGATAGGCACTATGGATAGAGATGATGAGCGAAAAAGATAAAGTCTCATGAAGTCCAAAGGACAGCCAATAATAAAAAACCATATAAAAACAGAAACAATGGGAAAAGTGATAAGGTGTATTAATGAAAAGTTCAAGAGGCTATGGGCAAGGTGAGTGAAAGAATCTAGCTTAGAGAAGGCTGCCCTAAGGAAAGGATGATAAAGGGATTGGCCAGGATAAAAGTGGAGGAAGGGTACAACAACTGAGGGAAACTAGTTCATACAGAATCCCTAAGACAGGAAAGAGCTTATAAAGTAATTTCAAGAAGGCCACTGTGGCTGCAGAGTGGTGAGAAAGCAAAGAGCAGCGTGGTCTATGGCTGGATAGGTGGGCGGAAGGCTGACCATGTGGGGCAGGACCTTGTGAGCCACATCATGACTCTGACTCAGCAGCATTTTTAAATATTCACTCTGATTGCAAGGTGGTGTGAGTTGAGCAAGCTTGGAAGCTGAGAAACAGGTAGAAGGCTGTTGGAGTAATCCAAGCAAAATATAATATGACAGCTCATTTCATGGTGCTGGGAGTGGACTTGGTAAGAAATGGCCACGTTCAAGAAGTATGTATAGGATTAATTACTACGTATTAATTATAAAAGTAATGGGATCTGGGGATCCGGAGGAGTGGGGAGTCAAGGATGATTCCAGAATTCCTAGATTTATCAACTGGATGGATAGAAATGTTGTTTAGTAAGATGGGAAGAACTGAGGAGAAAAGAATTGCAAAAGTAAAAACTAAGAGTTCAACTTTAAATGTTTATTTTAAGATATTATGAGATATCTAAGTGGAAATATGAATTCGTAACTGGATTTAAAATACTGGACTGGGTGTATTGATTCAGAGTCACTGAAGTATCTATAGAATTTATGGGCTCGAGAGAATATAAAATCTCCTAGGAGAGTATAGAATAAATAGAAATTCTGTGACTCCTAGGTCTTCTCTGAGTGACCTCTTACCTCAATGATTACCAATTTCCTTCTCCTCCCTCATCCTGGATTCCTGGTGTGTCACTGTCCCTGAAAGAATGTCATTTAGGGTTGGGCCAAAGAAGGTAGAATCAGCAAAGGAGATTAAAAACTGGCTTCTAGAAATGTAGAGTAAAAACAAGAATAATCTTTAGTAGTGGATTCTATGAGTCAGCATTACCCTATACCAAAGCCAAAGACACTACAAGAAAGGAAAACTGTACATCAGTATCCCTTAGGAAGATAAATGAAAATTGTTAATAAAATACTAGCAAAGTGAATGAATCCAGCAGCATGTTATAAGGATTATTCATCATGACCAACTGGGATTGATCCCAGGATTGAAAGAGTAGTACAAAATACAAAAATCATTCAATGTAATATACCACATACATACAAGGAGAAAAAAGAATCACACAGTTATCGTGGTTGAGAAAAAAAGCATTTGACAAAACCCATTTTCATGATTAAAAAGATAACTCAACAAAATAGAAAAACAAATGAACTTCCTCAATATGATAAAGGACATTTATAAAAACACCACAGCTAATATCAGACTCAGTGAAAGTTTCCCCAAAAGATCAGAAGCAAAGGAAACGTGTCCTCTTTTGCTACTTCTATTTAACATTATACTGGAAATTATAATCAGGAAGAAAAAATATAAAAGACATCCAGGCCAGGCATGGTGGTGCATGCCTGTAATCCCAGTACTTAGAAAGCAGAAACAGGAGGATTGCAAGTTCAAGACCAGCCTCAGCAACCCAGTGAGATTCTTGGCAACATAACAAGACTCTATTTCAAAAACAAAAAATAAGCCAGGCATGGTGGCCCTCACCTGTAATCCCAGTACTTGGGAGGCTGAGACAGGAGGATCGCAGGTTCAAGGCCAGCCTCAGCAACTTAGCAAGACCCTGTTTCAAAATAAAACACAATTTTTTTAAAAAGGCCGGGGTTGTAGCTCAGAGGTGGAATGACTCTGAGTTCAATCTCTAGTACCAAAAAAATAAAAAAGATTCCCAAAGTGGAAAAGAGAAAGTAAATTTATCTTTATTTGTAGGTGGCATATTATATATAGAAAATCCAAAAGAACTCACAGAAAAAATATTAGAGGTAAGAAAAATTTAGAAAAATAACAACATAAAAAAGCAACATACAAAAAAATCAGTTGTATTTTTATATACTATTAATGACCAATCCAAAATGAAATTTTAAAAGCAATTCCACGGCCGGGACTGGTGGTGCATGCTTGTAATCCCAGTATTTGGGAGGCTGAGACAGAAGGATTGCAGGTTCAAGGACAGCCTCAGCAAGTAATGAAACTCTCATCAACCTAGCAAGTACCCTGTTTCAAAGTAAAAATAAAATAGGGCTGGGGGTATAGCTTGGGGGTAGAAGGCCCCTGGGTTTCATCCCCAGTACCACAAAAATAAATAAATAAATAAATAAATAAAAGCAATTCCACTTACAACTGTATCAGAAAGAAAAATACTTAGGAATAAACTTAATGTAGGAGGTACAAGTCTTGTACACTGAAAACTACAAATCACTACTGAAAGAAATTAAAAATAGAGGAGCCAGGCCTGGGTGGGTCATGCCTGTAATCCCAGCTACTCGGGAGGCAGAAGCAGAAGGATCCTAAATTTGGGTAACTTAATGAGACCCTGTCTCAAAATAAAAAATAAAAAGGGCTGGGGATATAGCTCTGTGGTAGAGTGTCCCTGGATTTAATCCTCAGGACACACACACACACACACACACACACACACACACACACGCACTAATAGGAGGAGAAATATAATCTTGAAAACCTTTTCTGTTCAGTTGGATAGTGTCTTTTTTTTCCTTGTTTTTGTCCGTGGGGTTGTGAAAGTAAAAGGAAAATTGCAATAAAATCAATACTGAAAAACTTCTCAAAATAGAGCCAGAAGGCTTTAAGGAAGCAGGGTGTAGGCATGTTGCAGCTGCTTCCTGGAACGTGAACTTGGTCACCTCCATCCTTTGACCCAGAAATGACTGGACGATTGCACTGTGCCCCCAGGCTCGAGATGCACATCCGGGTCTTGTTTTGTGAATGTTTCTTTCTGTTCATACGCTCTTCTCTTTATCTTCTATTGGCCATGCAGCCCCTGTTCCTCCTCAGCATGTAAGCTCCCGCTTTTCCTATCCTCTTGGAACACCGATTCAGAACTGTCTGTACCAGTGTCTCCCGAATAGCAATTCCTAAGACCCCAAATAAAGTTCTTTTACTTTTTAAGTTTCTTTTGCTTTCGAAGTTTGAATTGGATTGAGGGGGTAAAATATATACAACATAAATTTTGTTATTTTAAATTTTAAAGTGCATGATTCAGAGGCATTAAGTGCATGCACAAGGTTGAACAACCAGTATCA
>PVJS01056637.1:0-12285 GCA_004027185.1 Glis glis | reverse complement strand
TTGTAATCCCAGTACTTGGGAGGCTGAGACAGGAGGATTGCAGGTTCAAGGACAGCCTCAGCAAGTAGTGAGATGCTCATCAACCTAGTGAGACCCTGTTTCAAATTAAAAATAAAAATAGGGCTGGGGGGTGTAGCTTGGAGGTAGAATGCTCCTGGGTTCAATTCCCAGTACCACAAAAAAAAAAAGAAAAAGAAAAGATAAAAGAAAGATGGGCATTTGGTCTTCCTTCCTATGAAACTTCTCCACACTTCCTCAGACTCTATCTCCAAATATGCAAAAACAATCACACCTCAAACCTAGAATAATGTGTCCCAATATCTTCATTTAGGTAAAATCTTAATGAGCACTCTCTCTCTCTCTCTCTCTCACACACACACACATACACACACACACACACACACATGCATGTAAAACTAGTGAGATCTGAATAAAATCACTGGACTTTATTAATATTGGTTTCCTAGCTGTGATGTTATAATATAGTTATTAGAATTGGGGAAAATTGGGAGATGGGTTTACAGGATCTTTCTTGCACTTGGTGTAAGTCAACACCTATCTCCAAATAAAGTTTTAAAAAGTCTCACAGATGGGTTCTGTGTGTGTGTGTGTGTGTGTGTGTGTGTGTGTGTGTGTGAAGCATCCATGGTTGAGTGAGGAGTGTCAAGGTATATTTGGCTGAATAGTGTCCCTCAAAATTTATGTCCATGCAGGACCTCAGAATATAAACTCATCTGGAAATAAGATCTTTACAGATGTGATTAGTTAAGATGAAGTCATGCAGGATTGGGGTGAACCGTGTTCCATGGCCAGTGTCCTTGTAGGAAGACAAGACACACCCAGAGTAGAAGGCTGTATGGAGACGTAGGCGAAGGCTGGCATTACGTTGCCACCAAGGACCACTGAGGATGGACGGCATCCACCAGCAGCTAGAAGAGGGAAGGGAGCGTTCTGCTCTGGTGCCTTAAGGGCAGCAGGGACCTGCCAACACCTTGCTTTTGGACTTCTAGCTGCCACAACTATGAGAGTGAATTTTTGTGTTTTAGGCCACTCGGGTTGTGGTAATTTATTAGAGCAAACCTAGGAAACAAATCCTCAAGGAGATTGGTAATTTTGTTTCTTGGTTGTCCTTCCTAAAAAGTATATTTCTACAAGGTATGGTGGCTCACGCCTGTAATTCCAGTACTTGGAAGGCTGAGACAGGAGGATTGCAGGTTCGAGGATAGCCTCAGCATTTAGTGAGACTCTGATCAACCTAGTGAGACCCCATTTCAAAATAAAAATAAAATAGGGCTGGGGGTGTAGCTCAGAGGTAGAATGTCCCTGGGTTCAATCCCCAGTACCACACAAAAAAGTATATTTCCCCTCACACAATACAGAAAAATCAATGTAAGCTAACTTTCTTTCTTATTCTCCTCCTTCCTCTGGTCTTCATGGAAAGTCTCATTTGATTTAGAATAATTGAATAATTTCTTGCAGCAAGTGGAACCTAGACAGAATCCCCACTGGTCAATAACACCTACAATTTGCTAAGTGTGAATAACATGTGAAGCACTGCACAGAGCACCTCATGTATATTATCTTTAATCTGCACTACACATTTGCAAAATAGGTGGTCTCAGAGGCTGACACTGGTGGCTGGGGACTTCACAGTGTCCAGTGAATGCATGAGCAATGGCTGGGGGCTATGGCCTGCTCCTGGCTGCCTGTCACTGTGTAGTTTGGTGGTGGGATTGGATATTCTCTAAATTATGCTTAAGAACTAGAAATCTTTTGAGGAACCCCCAAACTGGTTTTTTTTATAAAAGCTGTACCAATTTCTCTTCCCACCAATAGTGTGTAAGCATTCCCTGTTCTCCACATCCTTGCCAGCACTCGTTATCTTTTGTCTCTTTGATATTAGCCATTCTTATTGGAGTCAGATGATATCTCATTTATTGTGGCATTGTTCACTCTTGCTAACGTATGGAATCAACCTAAGACAACAGCTGATCAATGGGTAAAGGAAATGTGCTATATAAAAACAGTGGAATACTATTCAGCTATAAAAAGAATGAAATTCTGTCATTTGTGACAATGTGGATGGTTCTGGAGGACCATTGTATTAAGTGAAACAGTCAGGCACAGATAAGAACTGTATGAGCTCACTCATGTATGGAATCTAAAAAAAAAGTTAATCCCATAGAAGTTAAGAGTAGAATAGTAGTTACCAGAGGCTGGAGAGAGTTGGGGGAAAAAGGGATGGGGAAAGGTTAGTGAATGGGTACTAAGTCAGTTGTACAAGAGCAAGAAGTTCTTGTGTGCTATAGCATGGTAGAGTGACTATGGCTAACACTTATGTACTGTATAACTCAAAAAGCTAGAAGAAAGGATTTTGAATGTTTTCACCATAAATAAATGATAAATGTTTGAGGAGATAGCTATGTTTGACCTGATTTAAACATTATATACAATGTATATGTACACATCAAAACATCACATGGTACTACACTAATGTCTATAATTTTTATATTTTTATGTACCAGTTAAAATACATTTAATTAATAAAAAATTAAGAAGTAAAATTTATGAAAAAAAATTGGAACTGGGGATTAAGCCCAGGGGCATTCTACCTCTGAACTACATTCCCAGCCTTCTTTACTTTTTATTTTGAAATAGGGTATCATAGGTTGCTGAGGGCCTTGCAAAATTGCTGAGACTGAACTTGAATCTGCGATCCTCTTGTCTCAGCCTCTCAAGTACTGGGATTACAGGTGTGCACCACTATTCCTGGTTTAAAATTATGTAAATTTTGAATGGAGATCTATAATATAACTGAAGGCATCATAACAAAAACAGTTATTTTTCTCCTAAAAAAGAACTTGAAATCTTCTGTTGAAAAAAGTTGAATAGAGTGAAAAAATGTCTCAACCTTCCCATTACAGTTTGACATAAAGCTTCAGATGTGCTATTTATAGAATAAGATATTTATAGAATAATTAATTTGATAAGCTACTTATAGAATAATACAGTTTCAAAATTAAAGTCCATTGAGACATCTAACAAATATTTTAAAGCATGATATACCCCCAAAATTGCAAGCATATCAAAAATTTTGTTGTCCCCATCTCAACAAGGTTAGCCCTTGAAAATTTCTAACTATAGAATAGAATTCTCCCTTATGCTATTATATAACACTACAGGTATTTCGTTTTCATTTGTAAGTTATTTTTCATCAAATGTGGACCGAGTCTCAGATGTTTCTGAGAAAATCAAAACCCATTGAAATGTGAAGTCTGATGCTGCTGTTAAGAAAGATTCTAACTAAAATACAGCCATGGAAAGTAGGAAGAAGTAAATAACTCTCCAAATGGATCCTACAATTTGGTCCACTAAGTTCCTTGCTGACAATCTTAAAGATATAAACATGATTGCTTATCAGGAAGAAGAGTGGGAGGGTTATGTGTAATCTGAAGTGCTTTTAACAAGGATAAAATGAGACTCATATGCCACTCCTGTGTTCTTTTTTAAAGATGAGCATTCCAGGGTTGCTCATTACAATGGTGGACTTGTGTAAACCTTGTGAGGGAAGCAATCCAGTGGTACTTCTGTAGCTTCTTTTCCAGTTCTATGGGAAAACCTAGAGATCTTTGGATATCATGGTCTTCAGGGGAGTTGTTCTTGTCCTCACTCATACAGAAGAGTGTGCTCATAAACTGGAAGGAGAAAACTATTTTCTTCTTGAACCACATTCCTGGAAACACTTAAAGTCTACCAGATAGCAGTTATAGACCTGAATTCATTTACTGGGACATTTATTGTTACAATTGGGTTTTATTTGTTTGGATTTGAATATTAGCATATTTTTCTAATAGTATTTTTTTTTTTTTTGCGGTACTGGGGATTGAACACAGGGGCGTTCTACCTCTGTGCTACGCCCCCGGCCCTATTTTTTATACTTTATTTTTGAAACCGGGTCTCACAAAGTTGTGGAGGGCCTCACTAAGTAGAGAGAGAGAGAGAGAGAGACAGGGAGACAGAGAGACAGGGAGAGAGAGTGCTGAGGCTGGCCGCGAACCTGGATCCTCCGGTCTCTGCCTCCCAAAGTACTGGGATTACAAGCGTGCGCCACTACGCCTGGCTCTCTAATAGTATTTTCAATTTATCAATCAGGCATATGTTTTATAATTTAAGAAATGTTTATTTAATGCCTTCTTTGCTACACATGGTGAATAAAAAAAGTTATTCCTGTTACCAAGGATCTTGCAAATCATGTTTTTGAGGGTGATATGGGGGGGAGGGGGAGATGTTGGTTCCTGTCAACACTTAATGAACTGAATGTTCTTTATGTACTAGGCATTGTTTAGAGTGCGTTATATCCGTGAACTCTTTTAATCTTCAAAAGTCCTATGAAATAGGTTATATTTTTTATTATCATTTTACAGATGAAGAAACTGAGGTACAGGAGGTTTTGGAAACTTGCTTGGTCTTGCCCAATCTTAGTAATTGGGAAAGTCAAGTCACAAACTCAGGCAAGTTAATCATAATGTTATAATATTCCTCAAGTTGAGCAGAATACACACATATATATATCATTAATAATTAAAAAATCACGAATAGTCACTAAGGCAGTAAACTGACAAATGGGGAGATTGTCCTGGGTTGGGATAGTTAGGGAAGGCTTCATGATATGAAACAAAACTAAATGAAAGCAAATGATGCCACCAGTATGCTCTTGTTGGAGAGAGAGCTCTGAGAAGCAGGCAGGAGAGAAGCTCCTGTGCTTAACCCGTTGTTTCTCAAACTTCCTTGACTGTGAAGCCATTACCTCCCTCCCTCTAGGAGATGAGTTAACACACATCTCTGGGCACAGGCATTTTTATACAATCTGGGACATGTTAGTTTAGAAGAACTGAGTCTATTTTTGAGCAATCTATTTGCAGAGACTGCTCAGGAGTCCTTTGTTGCTGTCAATGGCCACAGAGGATCCGAAGAAGTTACAAGGGGGAGGGCTGCCAAAAACCCTGATGGATAGGATGTAGGATTTGAGTGGAATTCATAAAAACTTGGTAAGTTATCAAGTTTCACTTATTTTACCAAGCTTTCTCCCCAGCCAGTATTGAATTCTCCTACTATAGGAAAGTGTTAGATTAACCAGACTGGTTTTCTGTGGCTGGGCTGAGGAGTATTTACAGTCAGAAGAAATAATGCCCCATTTGTCCCTGTTCTTATCAGTATATCCTTAACACCCCAGAAACACTGTCTTCTTTCTTTAATCACTTTTGGCAGTATTTTGTCTGTAACATAAGGGTTATTTTATGACCAACCTTGCCATTTGTAGGTAATAATCATGCTCAAGGTCTGTTAATGGGCCTTGTGTTTTCCTTTGAACAAAACTGGTACAACCCACAGAAAGATACATCCAAAATCCCACTTTATAGGTTTTTTTCCCCTTAAATGATTTAGGACTTTATATTTGTCAAGTATTCCTGTGTTAGTCAGGTTTCTGTCACTGTGACAAAATACCTGAGACAATCTGTTTATAGAGGAAAGGTTTGCTTTGGCTCAGAGTTTTGGAGGTTTCAGTGCATGGTCAGCTGGCTCCATTGCTTGCTTGGTTGCTATTTATTTATTTTTGCAGTACTGGGGATGGAACCCAGGGCCTCATGCATGCTAGGCAAGCACTGAGCTCCACCCCCAGTCCAGCTCCGTTGCTTTTGGGCCTGTGGTGAGGCCGTGCATCATGGCAGGAGTGCTTGGCAGAGGAAGAAGCTCACCTCATGGCAGCAGGGAAGTGAAAGAAAGAAATAGGAAGGGATGGGGTCCCCAAATTCCCTTCAGGGACAGGCCCCCAATGACCTAACTTACTTCCTCTGGGCCCTACCCTACTTCTTTTGTTTTTGTTTTTGTGGTGGTACTGGAGATTGAAACCAGGGGTGTTCTATCTCTGAGCCATACCTCCTGCCCTATTCTATTTTGAAGCAGGGTCTCACCAAGTTGCTGAGGGCCTTGTTAAATTGCTGAGGTTTGCCTTGAACCTGTGATCCTCCTGTCTCAGGCTCCCAACTACTGGGATTGCAGGTGTGGGCCACCACGCCTGGCTTAGGCCCTACTTTTCTAAGGTCCCACTACCTCCCAATAGTGGCAGGCTGAGGACCAAACCTTTAACACATGGGCCTTTGGGGGACATTCCAAAACCAAACTATAGTAACCCCCTTTCTGCTAGAAATTGTACTAAATGTCTTATGTATGTTATTACATTTTGACCTCACAACCACCCCAGAAGGTAAATGCTACTCTCATTTTGTACATTTTGAGGAGATTGAGGCGCAGAGATAAATTATTTGCCTAGGGTTAAGCAGCAAGCGATAATGAGGAATTTGAGATTCTTGTCTATCTGACTGCAAAGCCTACACTTTAAAAACTCTACCACTTTGCTTCCCTAAAAGGAAAAAAAGGACCAAAGATTAAATCAGCCCTAGCAATACTAGAACTTGAAGCATTTCAGACAACTGAATCAATGATACATCATTGCTTAGATAACTAAGATGAGACAATCATGCATTTTCAAACCATATCAAACTAAAACATAAAGATTTTCTAATAATCTCTCTGGCTTAGTTGAAAATACAAAGCTTGTCACGCACTGTTTTATAGCTTGAAGCTCCTGACATACTCATTACTTAAATGTTTGGCTGTCCAGTGCATTCCTATGGAGAAAGAGAGGCCGCCTCCCATCTCCTACAGGAGGTTGAGATGTGACTCTGCTTTGTGTCCTGCTGTGGGACAGACAAGAAGCTGTAGCTGAGAATATGTTTGGAAATGTGTGGGTGGTGTGAACCCAGTGCATCCCAAGAGATGCCAATCCACGCTGCTCCCACGGCATCTGTAACAAACCCCGCAAACCTTCAGGGTCCAATGCAGAGGACCAGAGACACCACCAGCAAGAATTAGGCCTTTGGGGGCACAGACACAAGAGAGGTGACATACTGTCAATTCATTTTTAGGAGCTGTTTCCTTCACAGAAATTTCTGCAGAACTGCAAAGAAAAGATACACTTTTACTCTGGAATCAGGAAGACTAAACAGGAAAGCGGGCTATAGGTGGGGCAGAGCTTGCCTTGAGCAACAGATAGAATCATCTTTTTACCCAAGCTTGCAAATAAACAATTATTTGCGACATAAATTAACCAATCTGCCCAAAACTGCAAAAATGAGTTCAATTTCTTAACATGAAACCACTGGCACATCTCTACTACAGCCTTCCTCTGTTCATTCTCCCCATTTTTATCCACGTGTGAATGATTATTTGCCAAGTTTTTTTTCTTTCAATTAATCTATTCAAAGCCTACCATGCACTTCAGAAGTGCTTGATGCCTTTAGTATGAGGTCTCTTTTAATTGCCACAACAGTACTATAAAAGGTATTATTGGCTGGAAATAATTTTATAGTGGTTTTGGTAACTTCCCTCAAATCACAGTATAAGTTCGTAACAGAACCAGGATGGAGACCCACTTTCATCTTGGAAGCTTGTCTGCTTTCTCTGGTGCTGTACACTAAGAGGGAGTTTGGCTGCGTTTAAGCTGGTGCAGCTTCACGAGTTCTTGCAGCACCACTCACTGGTAATGCCAGTCGTTCCTACAAGTCTAAATGCCCCTGGAGAGACTAAGTCTTTTTATATTCCAATATCCAGATCAACCTCTGGCACATAGTGGATCTTTAATCAATACCTGTTTAGTTGGAAGTTAACTGCTCAAGTAGACTCTGCCCACATCATGGTTCCCATGTACGTTTGAAAGACATGTCTGATCTTTCCTTGGAATACCACTGGGGTCTCTTTTGATATTGACTTTATGATATAGAACATCCACACATGTGGCTTTGCATTCAGACATGGAAGGCATTCAGGAATCAGTGGGATACTGAATACAAACCTCAATAAAATGGATATGGGAGCATATATAAAGGATGTTTCTGGGAAACATGGGTGGTATTCTTTTTCTCCTCTATTTTTTTTTTTGTAGTACTGGGGATTGAACCCAGGGGCATTCTACCTCCAAGCTACACCCCCCTGGCCCTTTTTATTTTTATTTTTTTGAAACAGGGTCTTGCTAGGTCGATGAGAGTCTCACTACTTGCTGAGGCTGTCCTTGAACCTGCAATCCTCCTGTCTCAGTCTCCCAAGTACTGGGATTACAAGCACATGCCACCATGCCTGGCTTTTTTCTCCTCTATTTCAAGATAGATTCAGGACATTTAGATGTCCTACCTGACATCCTTCACTGCTCTTCATGGCCTCCAATCCCGAAATGTGAGACGGTATTTTTAAAAAATGTATTTGTTTAATTAATGTTATTGGTGCATTATGATCATATATAACAGTGGAATTCATTGTTACATGTGACACTGTAGTTCTCACTGATAATTCTTGCATTGGGTCTGATATATTTTCATATCTCATTCTCAATCCTGTATGAGTTTGAGAAATGTGAATCAGAAAAATATCAGGACTCCGGAGAAATGGAGAGTTGAAGGGTGGCCTGTTTCCCGACTCGGCTTTAACTGGGACGTGGGGGGGGACGCGGTGTCCACACAGACATGGGCGCCTCTGCGGCCCTCAGGAGGCGTGAGCCCCAACAGCCATGTTGCCTTGGTGCGCTTTCCTTGAACCTTTCCTCTTGTGAACATTTCCAGTTGATTGGTAACATTTTGCCTGGTGAGAATCAGGATATTTTCATATTGTGACATTTTTAAGAAATTATCTTTATTTTTAATTGTTCATCTAGACATGCCAATGGATATCTAGGCCACATTTTGAGCAAAACTCACAAATTTTTTTCCCCCAAACCTTACATGTGTACACAAAAATGACACAATTTTAAGGATTTGCTTAAAAGAACAAAGCATGAGAAATACAGTGAGATACAAGCTCATAACCAAATCCAAATCAGTGAGTATATCTGATTCAACATGAGAAAAGATTACAAAACAAGTCTGTTTTTGTAGGAAGCACTCTCTGAAGATACGATTGCAGGACGCGCCTAGGGCTTTTTGTGGGAAGCCGTGAGCAGGGAGAAGCCGAGCTGGTTTTTACTTAGCCTAGCAGGGAGCTATGGATAGGCCAGGGTTTCACAAATCAGGGCTGACTATTCATAGCTGCTCTTCTGAGGAAAAGCAGGCTCAGACGCATACTCTCTCTTAATTTGATCTTGACTTTAGCTTCCTAAAAATAGCCCTGTGGGTCCTTTCTTCTCAAGCACTGAGAGAATGAAACTTCGTAAGTCAACGACTGATGATCCATGGGCTAGGAGAATAAAACTGCAAAGATAAAATCCATGGATGAGCCAATAGTCAGCTCTGGATTAGTAGGACTCCTATTGAAGTATTACAAGAAAGCTACTAGTAGTCAAGAAAGAAGAGTTTTCACATTCTTTCTTTGTTTTTCTTTTTTTTTGCCAACAAATAAGGAACTTGAGAAATCATCAGACAGTTGAACCCAAGAGGCAGATGCATATAGTTTATACATCATGTCTCATTTTACTTCAGCTTTTTATGGTACTGGTCGATCCCTCCCAGGCTTAACCATTGGATGTTTGGTATTTCATCTGTGAGTTCTTCTTTAAGACCTAATTGTGACAGAAATACTTTTGCCCTATAGACTCAGAGCTACTAAAAACATCCTTGCTCTTATTTATTTAAATAATGATATAATTTAAACAAAAGCCTACTTCCTAAACTCAAGATAGAGACTCCCTTAGTTAAAACAATGCCTTCTTTCCTATCTCTACTTTCTCATCCCCAGTGATTGGCTTTCCTTAATTTGATCTCATGTACATTAAAAACAGGCCTCTTGAAAGCCATCTCTGCATCATCCGTCCACAGTAAGAGAGGAATTCCTGGAAGCAGGAATCCATCCAACATATTTCCTTTTGGGGCCTTACCAAGCCGAGAGCTTCAGAATATTAAAGTGATAAAGAAACATACGTCAGTTCATAGCTACTACATAAAACAAAAGTTAGTGTTAGTTTCCACAACTTTCCTTCCTACCCATATCAGTAATTTCAACTCATCATCCACCCATTTCATAAGATCTTCACACTTTCTTTAGCACCATCTGACAATCTCGCCTACTTTAATGGAAATATAACCAACTTTCCAAATTTTCTTCCAAACCTTAACTCTGCAAGCCTCAGTCTTTCTATAGGGACTTATTACAGACCAGTCAAGTTTCTAACATTTCATTTGTATGTTAAGAGAAAAAAGAAAAACCAAACCAGTCACATTAGGAAATGAGAGCCGTCTGTCATCCCATGAGACAGAGGAACAGCTTGATCGTGGCAGAAATGATCATTCTTCCACTACCATGTTATTCAAGGAAAAAGAAAGGGGCATCAACAATTTTCATATAACATTAGTTATGCTAAGATTGCTAAAGAAAAGGTCTGACGCACAGAGTTTATTAGACAAGAGAAGAACGCTGTAACGAATTGGATTTTGTAGCCAAGCATCTACAGAAAAAATGGCAACAAAAATCCCGAGGTGAGTCTGCTTGCCAGAGCCATAATTAACCACAACAACCCGCCAGGAAGGTAAAGTCTATCATAAAGCCAAAATAGTTTCTTTGCTTAAATAATGTTAACTTCAGCTAACCAGTTGGGTAGTTGTTCACGTGAAATTAAGGAAAAAGAAAGATCCAGTTACTATTAACACCAAAGAAACGCACGCCAACCATAGACCAAAGGTACTTTGGTACTGTAGCCATAACAGACGAATGTGTGGTATGGGAGCCAGGAATTCCCTGATGGTTAGATGGCAGGGTCACAGAAGGTTTTCGAGACCTGCTATGTCTCCTGTGAGGCTGACGCACCGCCATGTTCCATAACAAGAGTCCCGTAAACACAAGCTTATCAGCTGGCTTGTTAACACAGAGTGCTCAACCTTGCTGTGTTGAAAAGTGACTTCAGGCTTGCTGAAGGGTCTCATTAATCTGAGGAAACGATGCTTGGTGCCATAGATTCAACACTATGGTCTCAAGCGGAATGCCTGTGGAGTTTCCAGAAATGTTTCCTCCGGGACTTTATTCAGTGTGGGCTTGTGACCTTAGCTGGAAAGCACAGAGATGGGCAGGGGCAGGCCGTTCAGAAAGACATCTGTGAGGATTTAAGTTGGGCAGCTTTCAGAAGATGAAAGACGTTTAAAGTTAAGGCCTTTATCTGCAAACAATAGTATATTAATAAACTCTATACCATATTTACAAATGCATTCTCTTGTATTAAAACTAACAGTATTCTGTTCACAGTGCCATTGTTTATACAGGTAGCAATCCCATAATACTCGTGTATTTTGTCATGGGAATCAGTAGCGCTTGGTATTTACAGAGAATGTACACGTGTGAATATAAACAGGTCACTGAATCCATAAAAGACAGGTTGGCTAATGGTGCAAAGGAATGGACTGTACAGCACCTTCCCTCGGATGGACAGGAAACCCCGCGGTTCCTTAAACTGAGAAGATGCCAAATCTCTGACCCAAAGTGGCATAAAGTCATTAAGAAAACAATGAACCCCCTGCTCAAGTTTGGGTACATTGAGTAATGAGTCCAAAGTTTTAGATCCACTGTGTAGTGCATAAAATATAAAAGTTAAAAAGAATTATTATTATTTTTATAATAATTATTATTAAAATAGAAGGTACTTTCTTTCCCGCTCTCTTTTGTGCTCTGGCACTTAAGACCAGTATTCTTGGAGTTAGTTCCAAATATGCTGGTGTTTTTTGTCATGTCGATCAGCAGTCACCGGCAAACCCTCAACTGCTCCGGACCTCGGAGCTGCAGCCCCGCAACGGGGCGACCCCGGGCCAGAGGGGGCGTGGCAGAAGCACCTCTTTCCGACTCCCAGTCTTCTTTTTGGGGGCTCCCTGGCCCCGCAGTCAGCTCCCACGGTACTGAAGGGAGTTGCTCCCGTCGGCAGCTAATGCAGAGGTGACCCATGGCTTCGGTACACTTGGAAGAAGGAGGGGAGGCAGGTGGGTGGGAGGAGGGTGGCGTTCGCAAGAGCCCGGGACAGCACCCGGCGAGCCGGGAGGGACGCGCGGGCATCCTCGCGTGGCGGGCAGGACCGGGGCCGGGAGGGACGCGCGGGCATCCTCGCGTGGCGGATGGGGTCGATAGGGACGCGCGGGCATCCTCGCGTGGCGGATGGGGCCGGGAGGGACGCGCGGGCATCCTCGCGTGGCGGATGGGGCCGGGAGGGACGCGCGGGCATCCTCGCGTGGCGGGCAGGACCGGGGCCGGGAGGGACGCGCGGGC
>PVJS01056636.1:0-12285 GCA_004027185.1 Glis glis | reverse complement strand
CCCCGGTACCGAAAAAAAAAAAAAAAAAAAAAATTGGGCTGGGGAGTAGCTCGGAGGTAGAATGCCCCTGGGTTCAATCCCCAGTACCGCAAAATAATAAATAAATAAATATAAAAATAAAATCAGGCTGGGGATGTAGCTCAGAGGTTGAATGCCCTTGGGTTCAATCGTCAGTACTACACACACACATTTGTGTATAAGCCAGGCACAGTGGCATGTACCCATAGTTCTGTTTTTTGGTTTTTTTTTTATTTTGGTACTGGGAATGGAACCCAGGGTTATTCTACCTTTGAGCTACACACACAGCCCTATTTTATTTCTTTCTCTTGGGAAACAAGGTCTTGCTAAGTTTCTGAGAGCCTAGGTTGTTGAGGTTAGCTTCAAATGTGCAATCTTCCTCTCAGTCTCCTAAGTACTAGGATTACAGGTGTGCACCACCACACCTGGCTCCCAGTCTTATTAAAATTTGCCTTTTGCCAGCCATGATGGCGCATGCCTGCATCCCAATACTTGTGTGGCTGAGACAGGAGGATCACAGGTTTGAGGCCAGCCTCAACAACTTAGTGAGACCATTTCAAAATAAAAAATAAAAAGGGCTGGGCGTCTAGCTCAGAGGTAGAATGTCCCTGGTTTCAATCCCCAGTACAAAAAAATTTTTTTGCCGGGCATGGTGGCGCACGCTTGTAAAACCAGTACTTGGGAGGCGGAGACCGGAGGATCCGGGTTCACAGCCAGCCTCAACTAATTAGTGAGGCCCTCCGCAACTTCGTGAGACCCAGTTTCAAAATATAGGGCAAAAAATAGGGCTGGGGGTGTAGCTCGAAGGTAGAACACCCCTGGGTTCAATCCCTGGTACCACAAAAAAACAAAAAAAGTTTTTTTTCTTTTACTTAACTACATTTGTCATTTTACATGTTTACCTCCTCTATAGAATTGCATTGCGCCCTTTTTTTTTTTTTGCGGTACCGGGGATTGAACCCAGGGGCGTTGTACCTCTGAGCTACACCCCCAGCCCTATTTTTTATTCTTTAGTTTGAAACAGGGTCTCACTAAGTTGCGGAGGGCCTCACTAAGTAGTTGAGGCTGGCTGCGAACCCGGATCCTCTGGTCTCAGCCTCCCAAGTACTAGGATTACAAGCGTGCACCACCACGCCCAGCTGAATTGCATCCCTTCTGAAACAACCTCTTGGAGCTGGGTGTAATGGTGTACTTAGGAGGCTGAGACAAGAGGATTGCAGGTTCGAGGACAGCCTCAGCAAGTAGTGAGACTCTCATCACCCAGTGAGACCCTGTTTCAAAATAAAAATAAAATAGGCCTGGGGGTGTAGCTTGGAGGTAGAATGCCTCTCTTCCCCAGTACCACAAAAAAAAAAAAAAAACCCTCCTCTTTACGTTGTCACTCTGCTTAATAGTTCATTTTTATTTTTATTTATTTATTATTTATTTATTTATTTATTGCTGTACCGGGGATTGAACCCAGGGGCATTCTACCTCCAAGCTACACCCCCGGCCCTATTTTTTATACTTTATTTTGAAACCGGGTCTCACAAAGTTGCGGAGGGCCTCACTAAGTAGAGAGAGAGAGACAGGGAGAGGGAGAGGGAGGGAGGGAGGGAGGGAGGGAGAGAGAGAGAGAGAGAGAGAGAGAGCGAGCGAGCGCGAGCTGAGGCTGGGCGAGAATCCGGATCCTCCGGTCTCCGCCTCCCAAAGTACTGGGATCACAAGCATGCGCCACCACGCCCAGCCCATTTTTATTCTTTTATAACAAAACATCAATCAACAATTACTTCTTGGCACCTGCCTCACAAGTGTCCTGATTGCTGAGATATTTCACCTGGATTACAATAGCATCCTACTGATGCTTCATGGAACTTCTCCCTCTTGATTTTCTTTTTCGTTTTGCAATACTAGGGATTGAACCAGGGGCATCCTAGCTCGGAGCTGTATCCCCAGTTCATTTTGAGATAGGGTGTCACTAAGTTACCCAGGCTGGCCTGGTACTTGCCATCCTCCTGCCCGAGTCTCCCAAGTAGATGGGATTACAGGTATGTGCCACAGCATTGGCTTTAAAGTTTTTCTTACAGCCATGGCTCTAAACAAAATGGAGTGGGTCATCTCTCTTCAGTAAATCACCATGTACTTCCTATCATCTGATATCCAAACCCTTAGCATGGCAGTTTATAAAGCTCTCAGTTCATGTCACCCAAGTATCTATGCACCAAGACCATCAAGCAATACTAAGACCAATGAGAATGACTTAGTCTAATAAAAAGGAAGCAAAGTGCTTAAAAGCACAGTGGACTCTGGGAGCACACAGGGGCACTCAGCTCAGCAACATGTCTACAGCCAACTATTGCTGGAGTATGAAGGGAGAACTGCTGAGCTGGTACCTCTTTTGTCCTTCCCTGCAACCCTTCTGGAGTTAACTTCAACTACGTGTGTGTGTGTGGGGGGGGGGTACTGGAGATGGAACCCAGGGGCATTCTACCTCCAAGCTACACCTCCAGCCCTATTTTATTATTTGGAATCAGGGTCTCGCTAAGTTGATGTGAGCCTGAGTTGCTAAGGCTGGCTTCGAATCTGCGATCCTCCTGTCTCAGCCTCCCAAGTACAGGGATTACAAGTGCGTGCCACCACACCCGGCAACTGCTGTACTTTTTGAGTGTAGTACAGATGCTTCTTGACTTCCAATGGGGTTACATCTCAATAAACCTTAAACAGACAATGAACTTAATACACCTAACCTCCCCAACACCATAGCGTAGCAACACAGCACACTATCGAGTAGCAGTGGTTGTCTCTCACATAGTGGCTGACTGGGAGCTGTTGCTCGCTGCCACTGCTCAGCCTTGCCTATTGTTCTCCCTATAGCTAGACCAGGAAAAGATCAGATTTCAAAAATCAAAGTACAGTTTCTACTAAATTCTTCTCAACATTGCACCATCATCAGCTGGGAACGTTTTTTTTTTTTTTTTTTTGCGGTACCAGGGATTGAACCCAGGGGCGTTCTACCTCTGAGCTACACCCCCAGTCCCATTTTTTTATCCTCTATTTTGAAACCAGGTCTCACGAAGTTGCGGAGGGCCTCACTAAGTAGCTGAGGCTGGCCGCGAACCCAGATCCTCCGGTCTCAGCCTCCCAGGTACTGGGATTACAAGCGTGCACCACCACGCCCGGCATAAACCAAAATTTTAATATAAGCATTAACTGCATAATAACAACAATGACAAAAAAAGCAGAAATACAGCTTTTATATTATTGAACTTTATGTACAAAATCATTTCAAATAAACATTTAATGTAAAAACAAATGTTCTTTTGAACTGAATTTTTTTTACATCTACTGTACCATCAAATGCTTTATCATCTTACATGATTTCTTCAAAATCTGTTATCAAGGGTACATATAGAAAAGCATTTTTTTTATAAATAGAAACAAAGGGATTTTTTCAGCTTTTATTATAAGATGACATAAAAAGTTTACTCAACAGAAGTAATTTCATTACTATTTGGGGGAGGGAATCACCAACTTTTTGTGCAAACAATGCTAGCCTTCTTTTAAGCATTAAGAGCATAACTGCTTAAGAAATGACATAAGCAATAATTCTACACCTACATCTCCCCTAAAATAATCTATTTTTTTTTTTACATATGTGCACAGCTTTAGCAAATTAAAGCCCGAGAGAAATGCTCGAAATCCACTACTCGAGGCAAAATGAGAGTTTACTGGAACTCATTATTTGGAGAGCTTACCAATCAAGGAGTCTTGTAATGAAAGCTGCAGTTTCCCTCTTTCCTATTTTTTAACACAAAAATCAATGACTAAGAACTTAATACTGGATGACATCACATCCACACTATTAGTTAAATAGCCTCACAGTTAAACACATCTTAAAGACCAATCAAATCAGTATTTACATTTTATAAATTTCTGAAGACACCATTAGAAAGCTTATACATCCCTTCACTAAACAAAATAGGGAACTGCATCTGAAGGTGATGGAATGAAATTACAAAATTAAAAATACCTGTATTTACAGCAGCATCGATCCTTTATAAATAAAGAATATGAAAATGCAATATCTTTAAAGGATAATACAAAATTGAGGTGATGTCACTCAACCACAGTGCTTGGAGCTGGAATAAAAACCTATTGGTGCTTATTAATGTGCCAGTAGTGAAACCACTTTCTGTTGGAGAAAATCCAACTGCAAATATGTGCGTAAAACACATAACACAGGGCAAAATTGCTCAAAACAATTCAAGTCAGCTTATCTGTATTGGATATCCTAATCATGAAATACATTACAAAGACATCCTTGAAACAAAAAAAATTAAAGTTTAACATTTTCTGATTCGTTTTTATTGGACACCCCCTCCCCTTGAAAGTGGCATCTTAAAAACCTCAAACTTATTCCCTTGGTTCACAATTCTAATGAAAAAAATTTGTACAGCTGAGTTTCCCATGTGATTACCTAATTGAAAAAGAAATACCAAAAAGAGAAAATGTTCAAGTTTAAAAAAATATACTGGGCGAGCAATGCACTAAAGTTATCCACATGAAAATAAATGGTCAGTAACTCGTATAGACCAACAAGACATTTCACTGTCAACAATGAACATTAACATCTTCTCAAACAGGCATGAGGTGAAGAAGTGCTACTTTAAAAGTGTGAAATGAACTTATGCAATGGAAAATGTTCTGCACTGTAATTTTTCCTTCCAAGTTGATAAATGATTTCAAAGTCAAGGATCAAGCTTGATTGCAAGTAATGCAACAATTTCACAGAAATCTTCAATTTCTAAAAAGGGAATTGTATTCCAATTTTCCCTCCCCAAGAAAATGTCTCACAAAGTAGAAAAACAGCGAGTCACAAATGCAAAAGCATTATAATTTAAATATATAAAATAATTTTTGGATTATTTCAATGGGTTTCAGTTGTAATTTTGATTCATTTGAGGTACTTTCTTTGAAGTCTTTCTTTTCATGCTCCAACCAGAAAATGTTTAAATGATGTCAATAAAACTGATCACGTAATGTTGTATAAGGAAGTGAAGTAGAACCCTGGTATAAATATCCTTGTTGAAACCATTTACTTCATCTAACAGTGCCTGTTTGGAACCTATGATTTAAAACAAAAAAACAAAAACACAACTCTTCCTAGAAGCTGAATTCCCTAGAATACAATTTCAGTGTTTGTCCGTAACATGGGGTTTGGTCTTTTCAGAGTTTTTGTTTTTTGCTCTGTTTTGAAACCCCTGAGACACCATCTGTTTCCAAAGCTTTCTCTTTTGAATGAATTTCACTAAACCCATTTGCTGTCCCATTTTGCTCCTCAGTTATTTCTTCACTTGAAGGGGAAGCAGATTCTCCTTTCTCTAATTTCTGCTGCATTTCACGGAGCTTGGTAACAGCTTTATCTATTGACATTATGCTAATAAGATTAAAGTCATGCATGCTGACTAGATGAAGCATGAAGTTTCGACATAAATTCTTCTTAATTATTTTTTGTCCATAATTTTCTACAAACAGCATACAGGCATGATTCATTTGATTGTCAGCAATAAACCTATTTAATAAAAACAAAAAATTAATAGTGATAAAAGCATTTTTGCCAAATACAATAGCAATAATTTTTATTGAAAAGTAAAGATTATATCCAAAGCTGGTAAATGATTTTTTTATTTTTGGTGCTGGGGAAAGAACTACCTCTGAGCTCCACCCCCAGCCCTATTTTTATTCTTTATTTTGAAACAGGGTCTCGCTAAGTTGCAGAGGGCCTAAGTAGCTGAAGCTGGTAGAGAACCTGTGATCCTCCTGTCTCAGCCTCCCAAGTACTGGGATTACAAGTGTGCACCACCATGACCGGCTTTAGAAATTTAAAAAAATTTAATCTAACCAGAGTTTAGATAGGTACAATCAGAACAGATATCATTATTGTGTTTCCCCATGAAAATACATAGAGCACTCTTTTTTTGTTTTGTTTTTGTGGTTCCAGGGATTGAGCCCAGCAGAGTTCTACCTCTGAGCTACACCCACAGCCCGATTTTATTTTTTACTTTGAAACAAGTTGCTGACAGCCTTGCTAAGTTACTGTGGCTGGCCTCATACCTACCATCATCCTGTCTCAGCCTCCGAAGTATTGGAATTACAGGGCATGTGCCACAAAGCCCAGCTCATAGAGCACACTTTGTGTGTGTGTATGTGTGGTACTGGGATTGAAACCAAAGGCATTGCACCTCCAAGCTACACCCCCAGCCCTATTTTATTTTTTGTTTTTGAAACAGAGAGTTAATAGGTTGCTGAGATTGTCCTTGAACCTGCATTCCTCCTGCCTCGGCCTCCCAAGTACTAATAATTGCCCTTGCTGGGTATGGTGACACATGCCTGTAATTTCAAGTACTTGGAGGCTGATAAAGGAGGATATAGATTCAAAGCCAGTCTCAACAACAATTCCCCTTTATTGCCAGGCGTGGTGGCACGCACTTGTAATACCAGTACTCAGGAGGCTGAGACCGGAGGATCTGGGTTTGCGGCCAGCCTCAGCTATTTAGTGAGGCCCTCCGCAACTTAGTGAGACCCTGTTTCAAAATAAAAAATAAAAAATAGGGCTGGGGTGTACCTTGGAGGTAGAATGTCTCTGGGGTTCCATCACCAGTACCACACAAAAAAAAAAACCAAAAAAACAATTCCCCTTTATTTCCTCCCTCGATCCTGATATACTCTGTGTGTGTGTGCTAGTGGGGATTGAACCCAGAGATGTCCTACAACTGAGCAACACCTGTAGCCCTGTTTTACCTTTTAAAAAATTTCTTGGGCTAGGCTTGGTGGTACACGCTTGTAATACCAGTACTTGGGAGTCTGAGAAAGGATCGCAGGTTTGCAGCCAGCCTCAGCTACTTAGTGAGGCCCTGTTTCAAAATAAAGAATAAGAGCCGGGTGTGGTGGCGCACGCTTATAATCCCAGTACTTGGGAGGCTGAGACCAGAGGATCCAGGCTCACAGCCAGCCTCAGCTACTTAGTGAGACCCTGTTTCAAATTAAAGAATAAAAAATAGGGCTGGGGGTGTAGCTCGGAAGGTAGAATGCCCCTGGGTTCAATCCCTGGTACTGCAAAAAAAAAAAAAATTAATTAATTAATTAAATAAAAAATAGGGCTGGGGATGTAGCTTGGAGGTAGAATGCCCCTAGGTTCAATCCCCAGTACTTGAAAAAACATGTATTTCTTGGGCTGGGCATGGTGGTGCGTGCTTGTAATCCTAGTACTTGGGAGGCTGAGGCAGGCAATTGCAGGTTCACAGTCACCCTCAGCAACTTAGTGAGACCATGTTTCAAAATAAAAAATAAAAAAAAAAAATAGAACTGGGGGTATAACTGAGAGCTAGAATGCCTGTGGGTTCAACCCCCAGTTCCACAACAAAAAAAAGGGTGAATGAACCCAGAGACATTCTACCTCCACGTTACACCCCCAGACCTTTTAATTTTTATTTTATTTTATTTTATTTTTTTGCTGTATCGGGGATTGAACCCAGCGGCATTCTACCTCCGGGCTACACCCCCAGCCCTATTTTTTGTCCTTTATTTTGAAACAGGGTCTCACTAAGTTGCCGAAGATTTCACCAAGTAGCTGAGGCTGGCTGCGAACCCAGATCCTCCTATCTCAGCCTCCCAAGTACTGGGATTACAAGCATGTGCCACCACGCCCGGCTATTTTTTATTTTAATCAGGGTCTCTCTAGGTTGCTCAGGCTGGCCTCAAACTTGTGATTCTCCTTTCTCAGCCTCCGAATTTCTGGGATTAAAGGCTTGTCCCACCACACCCACCATAACATACTTTATTACAAAAGCATTGTTCCTCTACACTTTCAGTCAGTGGTAAACCTTTAAAAAAAATTAAAGTACCACAAAAAGTGATGGTAAGTGTGCCTGGTTGGTGGTAAGTAAAGTGCACATAGAATAATAAAATCTAAGTTGGGTGTGGTGGCACAAGCTTGCAATCTCAGTACTTGGGAGGCTGAGACAGGAGGATCGCAGGTTCCTGGACAGCCTCAGCAAGTACTAAGACTCTCACCACCCTAGCCAGACCCTGTTTCAAAATAAAAATAAGGTAGGGCTAGGGGATGTAGCTTGGAGGTAGAATGCCCCTGGGTTCAATCTGAGGAAACCAAATAGAATAGCTGCTCATTTACCCACTGAAACTCAGACTAACATGGAATCTGCAAAGGCCTACCTACAGACTTTTAAAAAATTAGTTTGCCTGCCACTTTATAATTAACCCAACAACTGATATAAAAATAGATATGGATCAAGGAATTGAAACAGAACTAAAAGGAAGTTGATTAAAATTATGATTATTTGAGGTGCTGGATACTGAACCCAAGGCCTTGTGCAAGCTAGGCAAGCACTCTACTACTGAGCTACACCCCAGCTTAAAATTGTATCTTGAAATTGGCATATCACGACAAAAGGAAACAGAGATTTAACCCAACCTTCTATACACATACTTTACTCCTGAGTTTTAATGACTAGAATATCAATCAGGCAAACTCTATCTGTAAGAGGCCAGAGAGCAAACAGCCTTGCCAGCCATATGTGATCTCCTTTTTTTTTGTTTTCTACACACACTAAAAATGTAGACAATTGGTAGCTCAAGGGCAATACAAAATCAGGCCATCTGCCATGCACCCAAATACCCGGACTAGAACTTATTTAGTACAAACTCCCCTTAAATCTCAAAGAGTAAAGTGCCACACATTTGTGTCATTTACCAAGAAGTGAAAAACTTTGGGTGTTTTTTTCTATAGAATCAATATATAATAATAAGCTGGGCATTGTGGCACATGCCTGTAATCCCAGTACTTGAGAAGCTGAAACAGGAGGATCACAGGTTCAAAGCCAAGCCTCAGCAAGTTAGGGAATCCCTCAGCAATTTAGTGAGACCCCGCTTCAAACTAAAAAATAAAAAAGGCTGGGGTGTAGCTCAAAGGTAGAATGCCCCTGGATTCAATACCCAGTAGGGAAAAAAAATTTCAATTCAACTAAAATTAACACTAATGTTTTTATAATATGTAAATACTGAGAAAGGAAGAAACCAAAGGCCCTTTGGAAACCTGCTGTCAGAGCTAGAAGCTACTGCTTTCCTTTTGTGGTCTCTGAACATCACCATTTCTTCTTTATGCAATTAAAATACTTTTGACTGGGGCGTGGTGGTGCACACTTGTAATCCCAGAACTTGGGAGGCTGAAACAGGAGGACCATAGGTTCAAGGACAGTCTCAGCAAGCAGCGAGACTCTCATCAACCTAGTGAGATCCTGTTTAAAGATAAAAATAAAAGGCCGGGCATGGTGGTGCACACTTGTAATTCCAGTATTTGGGAGGCTGAGACAGGAGGATCACAGGTTTGGGGCTAGTGTCAGCTACTTAGTGAGGCCCTCCGAAACTTAACTGGACTGTTTCAAAATAAAGAATAAAAATTGGGATGGGAGCTGGGCATGGCAGCGCACACTTTTAATCCTAGTACTTGGGAGGCTGAGACAGAAGATCGCAGGTTTGAGGCCAGCCTCAGCTATTTAGTTAAGCCCTCTGGAACCTAGTGAGACTCTGTTTCAAAATAAAGAATAAAAATAGGGCTCGAGGTGTAGCTCAGAGGTAGATACCCCAGGTTCCATCCCCAGTACCGTAAAAAAAAAAAAAAAAAAAAAAAAAAATTGGGTTGGGGGTGTAGATTGGAGGTAGAATGCCCCTGGGTTTAATCCCTAGTACCTATAAATGAATAAATAAGTAAATAAATATATAAATAAATAAAATAGGGCTGGGGGTGTAGCTCAGAGGTAGAATGCTTCTGGGCTAAATCCCCAGTACCACAAAAAAAAAAAAAAAAACTTTTGGACTGGGCTAAAATTTCTAAATTAATAAAATTTTAAATGAGATTCTAGCTTAAATAGATTTATTGTATATGTGACGGCAAAAGGAACATGAAGAACAAAGTAATGTTTAAACTATCTTAGAAATACTCTACCCATGCTTCATGACATGGAGATTCCACAGTTTCATCACTTCTTTCTCTCCTTCATTAACATCTGAAAATTCTTCAATTTGCTAAGAAAACAATAACAAAAAGAAAAGTACCTTTTAAATGCAGAACATAATTGGTATTTCTAGGAATAAATTCTGAAGTCTAAATTCAACTTCTATTTAATATTTAATAATTATTAATATTAATAATTGTAAAAGGTACTTACAGAATGATGAAATAGTTAACTATAAATACAATGAAAATATCCAATACAAATTCACATGAGTAAAATCAGAATTTTCTTGTTAAGTTTTTAAATGATAAATTTGTAAGAACTATGCATTCCCGGATTCCTTAATTTAGAGAAAAAAAAAGCTTCTTTATAGGACATCAAATGTCCACATTTTCAAACAGAATTCATTTCATCATAAATTCTAAGGTCACTGCCAGTAATGATGAAGATAATAATTACCGTAATAGTTTTTTCTCTTAGCCATTCTGGGTCTTTTTCATCTTCACTGTCTACTTCCATTTCTTGTGGACGGAGAGGTAAGCAAGTGTCACTGTGGAAGTACAGCCGGTTGTGGCCACTACTGTATGTGCGCTGCTGCTCCACTTCTCCATCTTCAGACTCAAGAAACTCAGACATGCTCGCTTTCGTTCGTTTAGGCCTAGTGAGGAAAAAATAATAATATTACTATTTTGTAAGGTTAACCACACCATAATAGTAGTTCAGGGAACTCTCCCTCAAATTATTTTCTTTCTATACATGATGGGAAGTGGGCTTTATATATTATACATCAATATATATATTTGGGGGAATGGTACTGGGGATTGAACACGGACATTCTATCTCTGAACTAGACCCCTGATCCTATTTTATTTTTGAACTGGGGATTGAACCTAGGGGCATTCTACTTCTGAGCTGTACCCCTAGTCCTTTTTCAATTTTTCATTTGAAACAGGTCTCGCTAAATTGCTGAGACATGACTCAAACCTGTGATCCTCCTGACTCAGTCTCCCAAGTACTGGGATTACATGCGTGCACCACCACACCCGGCCTTATACATCAATTTAAACACCAAAATTTTAAAGATAAAACTCTCTGAGTGTGGGGAGTGGGGGGAAAAACCCTAAAAGAAAAGCCAGGCACATTCCTATAATCCCAGAACTTGGGAGGCTGACATAAGAAAATCACATGTTTGAGGACAGCCTCAGCAACCTAGCAAGACCTTTACAAAATAAAAATAAAGAAGAAAAAAAAGTGCTGGGGGTGTAGTTCAGAGGAAGAATGCTCCTAGGTTCCGTCCCCAGTACCACAAAACAGAGAAAGGGGGGAGGGGGAGGAAGGAGGAGAGGGAGGGAGATAGATGAGTGAGATGAGAGACAGATGCAGTTAAAAAGGGAAAAAAGAGCCAGACCTGCGCTAGTAATCCCAGTTACTTGAGAGGATGAGGCAAGAGGATCACAGGTTCACGGTCAGCCTCAGCTACTTAGTGAGGCCCTGCGCAATTTAGTGAGACCCTGTTTCAAAATAAAGAATTAAAAATAGGGCTGGGGAAGCCGGGCATGATGGCACACATTTGTAATCCCAGTACTTGGGAGGCTGAGACAGGAGGATTGGGTTCGCGGCCAGCCTCAGCTACTTAGTGAGGCTCTCTGCCATTTAATGAGACCCTGTTTCAAAATAAAGAAAAAAAATAGGGCTGGGGGTATAGCTTGGAGCTAGAATGCCTCTGGGTTCAATCCCCAATACTGCAAAAATAAATAAGGGCCGGGCGTGTGGCGCACGCCTGTAATCCCAGTAATTGGGAGGCTGAGACCGGAGGATCCAGATTTGCTGCCAGCCTCAGCTACTTAGTGAGGCCCTCTGCAACTTAGTGAGACCTGGTTTCAAAATAAAGAATAAAAATAAAATAGGGCTGGGGGTGTAGAATGAAGGTAGAATGCCCCTGGGTTCAATCCCCATCAAAAAAAAATAAAAGTGCTGGGGGTGTAGTTTAGAGGGAAGAATGCTCCTGGGCTCAGTCCCCAGTACCACAAAAAAGAAAGAGAAAGCTGGGCGTGGTGCACACACTTGTAATCCCAGTACTTGGGAGGCTGAGACAGGAGGATCAGGGTTTGCGGCCAGCCTCAGCTACTTAGTGAGGCCCTCCGCAACTTAGTGAGACCGTTTCAGAATAAAAAATAAAAAATAGGCTGGGTGTGTAACTCAGAGGTAGAATGCCCCTGGGTTCAATCCCCTGTACCGCAAAAAAAAAAAAAAAAAA
>PVJS01056635.1:0-12285 GCA_004027185.1 Glis glis | reverse complement strand
TTTTTTTTTTTTTTTTTTTTTTTGCGGTACCGGGGATTGAACGCAGGGGCGTTCTACCTCCGTGCTACGCCCCCCGGCCCTATTTTTTTTATACTTTATTTTGAGACCGGGTCTCACGAAGTTGCAGAGGGCCTCACTAAGGAGAGAGAGAGAGAGAGAGAGAGAGACCAGGGAGAGAGAGAGCGAGAGAGCTGAGGCTGGCCGCGAACCCGGATCCTCCGGTCTCCGCCTCCCAAAGTACTGGGATTACAAGCGTGCACCACCACGCCCGGCCAAAGGTCTGATTTCTAGCTATCTCACTTTCTGTTTATTTGATCTCTTGCAAATTAATTAAAGTGAGTGCATTTGCTTCTTTTTTTTTTTTAAATGGGGGCAGTAGCCGGTAACCTTGTGGTAAGGATTAGAAAAAGTCAAACAGTCAAAGAAGCAGTCTGATTTTTATTGGCAATCACTGGTAGACATTGATATTCGTCATAAACCCCTATGGCTTCTAGTGGTACCTTATTTCCTAATAACCACATGCTTAGTGACTACTTCTTAAAATCACTGTAAAACTTTCTGGTCCACCATTTGACACTTTATAGTATGAACTCTCATCGGTCATTTGCTATCTTCTTTTTGCTCTGCAGCTCTCCAGATATTGCAAAGAGCCATGTTCTGCTCCAGTTTGCAGCTCTGCTCAGCATCCTGGGATGTCATTTTTCTTGGACAGCAAAATTGGAATTGTTATTTCTTTTAATGTCTGGTACATAAATAGTATAGAAGCTGTTCGACCTTGGGGAATTGATTGAATGCACTCTTGTCCTTCTGAATCACAGAACACAAGAAATATGAACAAAATACGCATCAATTGAGTTCTGATGGCGATCTTCTAATAATGTGCACTAACGAAAACTTGAGTTTGACCTGTGTCTTGCAACAGATCCTGTCAGTCATTGCTTTTGTTAATGGAAGAGACTTATCAATATCAATCTTTCATCAGCACTTCTTCCTTATGTTCACACTGTAAGGTTTATTTTCATGACTAGGGTTAGACATTAGCTGATAGTTCAAATAAGTTAAAGTCTTGTCTAAAGTATACCATTAGGTGAAAGGTTTTGAGGAAACAATTAATTAAATGGAATAGCTTGGCAGGAGGCTGCACTCCTCTGCGCTGCTGAAGGATATGCAGGAGCATGTCCAGATGAATGAATAAGCTTCACCCAGTAGGCAGGTGTTTGTGCACAATTTAATGCTTAATTAAAAAGGCAACAATTAAGCTCTGAGTGTGTCTGGACCTCTGATATGCATTAATAGAAGGAAAGCAGAAAAATCTCCAGAAACCTCAAGAGGAAAAAATAAATAAAAATAAAAAACACCATTGGAATAGTACAACAATAGTCCAAACAGAGCACAATGGAAACATGTTCAAGGAAAAAAAAAAACAAAGTAGATGACAATGGTCCCTGGTAGAAAAGAGCCTCAGGTATGAATAATTAGAATAACTGCTCATTATGTAAATAGGCATTTTTAAAGGAATGAAACTCTTTTTAAGATGCCAAATTATTTGTGTGGTATTTTTATTTCTTATTTGCAGCATAATTATCACCAAAGCACTGCTATATGTATCTGTAGGGCAAATGAATATTTCGCACAATGCAACATATCCTATTTTTAAAAAAAAATCTTCTTTAAGTATGAGAAGAAAATAAAAACTGTCGATCAAAATCTATACTCAGACTTTTAGAAGGAAACATTCATGGAAGTCAGACTTCACCACCAGTATTTAAAAAAAGAATCTGAGCTGGGTGTGGTGGCACACGCCTGAAATCCCAGTGACTCTGGAGGCTGAGGCAGGAGGATAGCCAAGTTCCAGGCCAGCCTGGGCAACTTAGCAAGACCCTGTCTCAAAATATAATTTTAAAAGTGGGCTGGAGGTATAGCTTGGTGAGGCAGAGAGCACTACTAGGTTCAATCCTCAGTAACACACACACACACACACACACACACACACACGTCTAAAGCAGACATGACCTATATTTATGATTTGGCAGTTTTTTAGCAGTTACAACATTATCCTTATAATTTGTACCTTCCAAATTCTTTCTGTCTCTCATACATATGTATATCTGTGTGTAAATATGTAGAACATAATATCCATATTTTTCTGTAAATAAACTTATGAGTTTGTTGTATTGGACCTTAACATTTTTAAACTAAGACACTAAACAGTATTTTAGTCCTTGAAGATGGCAATAATTAGTAAAGATGACAATGATTCCAATGTTGTTTATTACTCGTGTAACACAAAATTCCATGGGTCATCTGGGTTTTCTGAACAATGCAGTAGCATTTTCCAAAATCTAATTTTCAGTGTGCATTAAATGTTACCCACACAGCTTAAAAGGAGTGGTGTTCCTAACAAAGTGGAATTTAGGAACTGATAAGAACCAAGTGGACGGCTAATGTTTCTTTCAATTGTAAAAAAAAAAAAATTGAAGCTATTACTTTTCACTTGTGAGAGTACATGGTGGCCCTTGTTGATCTTTCCCTTGGGAAAATAAGGGTGATTTGATTCTCACATTTTCAGGTCAGTTCAGTCCTCATCAGAGTAATGTGAAAGATTTTACAGCAGGAAAGCTTTCTGCAAAGTGAGTACAGCCCTCCTCCAAAGTATACTCGCATACACACAGCTATGACGCTGTAGCATTTGAAAAGATTACAAGCAAATAATTCTAGGTGGAAAAAAAATGAGTGAAGCCAACTATGCTCATTCTCCCCCACGCAGATTTACAAGGGTCGGTGCACGTTACCTGGGTGGGTGTTTATCCAAAGCAGGTAGGCACCACAGGCTGAAAGCAGGTAAGGTAGGTATGAGTACAGATGGTCAAAGAAAATGGTGAGGTTTGATACGCAGAAATCTCCTGACCTTGATAGAGTAGCAGCAACAATTTTGTTTATATCAAACCTGAGATCAAGGCACAGGAGGGCAAAGTATCACTAATAGTTGAATTCCACCTAAACCCAAGGACATTCGCACATATACTGTTGAGTACCGTGCTCTGTATTTACTCTGCCACCAATCCATATTATCTGATACAGAAAAGCACTCTGAAGTAATGAAAAGGCTAAACGAGCCAGGTGTGGTGGCGCACACTTGTAATCCCAGTACTTTGGGAGGCGGAGACCAGAGGATCCGGGTTCGCGGCCAGCCTCAGCTCTCTCTCTCTCTCTACTTAGTGAGGCCCTCTGCAACTTCGTGAGACCTGGTTTCAAAATAAAGTATAAAAAAATAGGGCCGGGGGTGTAGCGCAGAGGTAGAACGCCCCTGGGTTCAATCCCCGGCACCACACACACACAAAAAAGGCTAAATGATGAAAATTTTCATAATGCAATTTTGTTATTTTATAAGTACCCGCAATAATTAAACTTAACCATGTCTAGGAATCACCTTCATTTAGGGAAGAGTAATTACTTCTAACATATAAAGAGGTGCCTTGAATTACAAGCATGTACTTAAGAACTTTGGTTCTTTTCTTTGGTTTTCTTAATCCTTGGATCCTGTTTTACTCTTTCATTCAATTAAAAAATAATGGAAAGCCAAACTCCTACTAGATATTAGAGGCGGAGAGGCAAAATATGATTTCTCTAATCTTCTCTTTTGTATTCTTAGTTGGTCTGTGGTCATTTAAAAAATTTCAAAGCCGAATTGTCACACATTTAAAATGAGAATCATTTGAATATACGAGGTTGGCTACACTTTCAAATACAGCAGTAGAGTCTGGGGCATGGAAGGAACTATACACCTTGGCCCTGGTCTCTAAGTCTCTCCCATTCTGTGCATCTGCAACATTTTGAAAACCAACCAGCCAGCCTAAAAGTATCTGAGACATTCGTACAATGTTATGTATTCATGCACTTTTATTCAATAAATATTTGTAAAGTGTCTGCCATGATCCTGATATTAGTTAGACAATGGGGTTAAAAAAAGAATTAAGTATTTAAAAGTGTGCGTGTGTGTGTGTGTGTGCGTGCGTGCATGTGTGGGGGCAGAGTAACAGGGTGTGCACACAGAGAAGCCCTGCTTTTACTGTCACAAGTTAGTGTATTGAGTCATTTTAGGGGCTCAACAAAGGTAGCTCTAATTCTTTGAATTAATTATGTCAATTTTTTTAAATTTAGGAACCACCTATGATACATCTGGCTCTATCTATTCCCAGGGACATGCACTCCTTCATCTCAAGTTGACTATTCACCCCAATGGAGCTGTTTGTGGGAATGAGTGAGATAGAAACCACTTTTTTATTATTTATTTTGACTCATAAATGAGACAGGAGAATAAGGGAAAGACCAGGAGGGCCCAACCCTTCTAAGAAACATGCTGGGAGTTGGCTTTCCACTTGGCCTACCCTAAGTGAATGGATGAATTCTGAGACCTGATCTCTCCTAAACCTTAATCTCTGAAAAGCAATCAGTCCTGTTCCTACATGAGCCATGGGGCTAGAGAATAAAGACTAGCACACCCCTGGCAAGGAATTGGAAGTAGGAATCGCCCAAAGAGTCCAATGTCATATGCCATCAGGTCAACCGATGTTGAGTCATTCATGGTGGGGACCACTGGCAAGGGATGATATGCCTGTAGGTGGAAACAACCTTGAAGAAAGACTGAATTATTTGTGACTGTTAGAAAAACTCTATGTACCAAGCATGCTTATGCCCCAATGGCAAAGCATGCCACTGATAAATTAGAATACAACTTCTATTCCTTAACACTGTTAATAGTTTCCAATACAGCCTCAGTATTTCAGTATCTCTTTGACTTGGAGCAGATGAAATTTAAAGGAAACACTTCTAAAGCCAAAATGAATTATGAACATTTTATTGGCCAGCAAGAGAAAAAACCTGGTAGATAAACACACCAAGTCATGTGTGCATGTATGAATGTATCATTTTGAATTTCACTATGATGTATAATTATGAGCATCAGTTAAAGTATAAAAATAAATAAATGGCCTAAAAGGAGTATTTTTGTGATAATTACTTGCATAAATGAAGTAAATTTTAATGTTATTATTTTTCTTTTTTCTTTTTTCTTTTTGTGGTACTGGGGGTTGAACCCAGGGGCACTCTACCTCTGAGCTATACTCCCAGCCCTTTTAATTTTTTGTCTTGAAACAGGTTCTCACTAGGTTTCTGAGAGTTTCCCTACATTGCTGAGGCTATCCTCAAAGCTGTGACCCTTCTGTCTCAGCCTCCCAAGTACTGAGATTACAGGCACAGCTATGGGCCTGCACTCCTAGCTTTGTTATTTCCTAAATTTAAATAACAAAGTCATCTGCCACCTGGGCAGAATTATCATGAAATAAGTTGTTGCAAATACTGTTAATTTGTATTAAAAGGTACTTAGAAAAATGTGTATTTTTTTCAAATCATTTCTAATTTTTCTTTACATTAGAAAACTGGTCCCATCCAACTTGTTCTCAGAATTTTTTTTTTCATTTGTTAAAGACTTGGATAATTGAGGAATCTTCTCTGTGAAGTAGAAAAGCCTGTAGACTTTCAGAGTTGGTTAAAAAATAAATCAATGTCAATTTGTGATTTCTATGACAGAGAACATAAGGAACAAACAGAACTGGGGGGAAAGAAAATATATTTTTGACTAGGCTACAAACGTATATTTCACTAATGGGTTGAGTGAGGATCCAACACATAATGCTTGGGAATTAAGGAACTGAGAAAGAGGATCTGGATGTGAAGTAATAATGTGTGTGTGTGGGGGGGGGGGTCTTGCCTCATGTTGCTGACCTATGGACAGCTTGGAGTGGGGGTAAGGAGTACTCCTGACTCCATGGTGTTAGTATAAACAACCCAGGGCTCAAGTATCAGCCATTCCTATAAATTCAAGAGACAGAGGAAGCGATGTTTATGGGCCACAAGTCTGGGCTCCTTTTTTAAACAACCATGGGTACCCAGATCACAAAATAGAAACCTGATATAATGGGAAGCAAACAAGAGGAAATGACACAGGCTAGACTCAAGGAGATGGGTTAGAAATCCTTAAATCCAGTTCTGAGAAAGAAAAAGAATAAAGAACTTTATTCATTGGAGGCCAAATTGACAAGTCTTACCTTCAAAAGTTTGCATATTATTGTTTACCTGAGATTGCCAAAAATCTATTATTTTGTAAGATACTTTATTTTTCAAAGTTACAATCAATTCTCGATTGTCTGTATAAAAAATACAAAGTTATGTTAGAAATTTGTTCCATTATGGCAGCTTTTAAAACAATTTACCTTTTAAATATTAAAAATATTATATATGTTTATATAGTTCTTTTATTTTACTAAATCTGCTACAGGATTTATTGATAGTGTAATACAAGAGTGTAAATATCTTTAGTATCAAGAGGGACCTAAGTGAATAAATGAACAGGAGATGGGTGGAAACATCTGAGAAGTTGATTTGAATAAGAGCTAATTCATATTTTTGTTTTGACCAATGAAAAAAATTTCTGTATCTTCAGGGAAGAATAAAAATGCATCTATTCATGTACACAAGGAATGAGGACATAAGATTTTAGTCTCATCGGTGACCTCATTCGGTATCTGTAATTTGGGCTTCTGTATAATGCAATTGTAGTTATTGGTCTCCAAATTCCATTTGAAGTGTTAATGTTCTTTTAATCTTCAGGCTCCAAAATATACTCTGAGCCCTAATTGAAAGGTGCATTTGAGCCGAATAAGTCAACTGCACATTGGAGGTCTGAGAGCCAAATAAAGCTCCATTTCCAATCAAACTTGGGTTCCTCAACTCCCATTCTATATATGTTAGTTCCTCAGCTTCCCTACTTCTTATCAGTTCAAATTGAACATACTTAGAATCTAAGTCATGATCTTCCCTTCCACCACGATCAGCTTGCACCAGACACTCTCCTATTTCTGTAGAGAATGCTATCATTTTCTTGTCTAAGCCTGCCCTCTGCTTTCTAGTATACACACACACACACACACACACACACACACACACGTTCCAACAAGTTCTACTTATGCTTTCTTTTGTCTCTCATGTTTGCCCTTTATATCCTGATCTCAATGCCATCACCCTGTTGTTAATGGCCCCATAGTTGGTCTCCTTGACTCTAATCTCTCCAGCCCCTGCTCTTGCTGACATTCTCTTAGCAAACCATTCTTCCTAAAGCATTTGAGATTTGCCATTCTTGTGATGTGATACTATGATAGTTGTCCATTGCCTACAAACAAAACTTCAAAGCCTTTACCTAGACTTTTCCACCCAATCCCCTATTGTCACCCCATTTTACCCAACTCTCCGACCCAGACTGCTGACACACAAGTTGTGTATTCCCTCTCCCTTCCCATGGCTCCGGCTACAACCACCTCTGCCCAGAATGCACCTGCCACTGTCTCTCCTTTATGAAATCCAGACCATTTTTAAGGTCCATTTCTAGTACCCCAACTCTGTGGAGTTCTGCTGATTCCCTTCTCAACACTGTTCGTATTTTATCTGTATTTTTCCTACAGGACTTATCACATAGCTCCCTATATTATGTTTGTTTGTGAATGTACTTTATCACCCCTTCTCTTTAACCAGATTGTAAGATTAGATCCTGTCTGATTTACTCACCTTTGAAACTCCCCCCACCCCACAGTGTTTTATGCACAGTAGGAACATGGTAAATATTTGTTGGGCAAAGAGCAAGAAGCTCCACGGAAAGTCTAGAGTCTGAAGACCTTTTCTAAATTTTCAACTGTGCACCAGTCACTAAAAGTTTGACCCCAACTCATGCAACATTAAAGAATTTCATAACAAAATCCCCCACTCCTTCTAGGTTATTATTGCTGTTATTTTGAAATATAAATACAAGAATGAGCAGAGGCACTAGAACTTCCATGACAAAAATGAAGAAAATTAAAATGGATGAATCTGATAGGTGTGATTAAAAGCAACTTGAAAGTGTGACCCAAAATCAAAATTCACAATGTGAGTAAAATCCACCAAAATAAAAAATCAGCTCCCTTTCTCACAATTTTAATCAAATCTCACATAGGAAAGAGAAATTTTTTGTTTGGATTGGTGTATACTGAATACCTAAAAATGCCTTGTTAAATAGTTCATATGTAACTGGGAAACTGCACTGAGTTAATTAAGCTTAAACTGCATATTTCTTCAACTATAGAAATACTGTTATAAAATAGAAACTTGTGGACTGGTTTTCATAACTTTTAATTATAAAAAGGTTAATTTTAAACATGTTCTCTTTGGGATTCAAATAAAACATGAAATGCTTTGGGGTTCATTAACTGTGCTCTGTGGAATCCCAGGTCCATGTTTTCAGTTGTTAGCTTGAGCTGTCTGTTCCTTTCTGGAAATTAGCACTGAAGGATTTGAAAATGTGTGTATTTGGGTAGTGCTGTGGTTTATATCAGTTTTCCTTTTATTTTCAAATCCCCTATTAAAGAGTAATCCAGGTTGAACCATTTATAAAGAAAAATCTACCCTAAGACTAGAATGGCTGTTTTCCGAGGCTTACTCTAGGTTCAGAGGCCAGTTACTTGTGTCAGACTTCCATCCAGTAGTCGGCCTAACAAATTTGTCTTCCACATGAGGAGCATAATTTACTAACCCTACCTCTGATTATGTCACATAGTAGCTGCTATTTCCATGGTCTGATTTTTGGAAAAATGGCTCAAGAGGTAATGCTGCTTTAATCTTTAGAAATATATTCCTGATTAAACGCTTCAATCTATATATATCACAGTTGTGGTAAAAGTTCTGCAATGGTTCATGACTAATTTAGAGGTGATTTTCCCCCCAACCCATAGAGAAATAGAATGCCTGGATTTCAGTCTTGGCTACCCCACTGATTAGCTATGGGACATGCAGCAAGTCTCGTGACATTTCTGCAGCACTCTAAAGCAGGGATAAGCATAGTTCTTCTCTAAAAGTTGAAAGGAGGAAGACCACCTACGGACCCAGTCACTGAAGGAAGATCACAGTAGTAGAAGATCATAGACACAGACGCATCCCACTTACTCCTGAACAGAAGAAGGACCAAAGCCCAGTATTTCCTGACTCAAAAGCTAGCAACAGGAAGCAGTTCGGGTAGGCTTCTCTCTTCACCAGACTGAACAGGAGTCCCCTTAAATAGACAATGGAGCCCAGCACCCTGATAAGAAGAGATAAGGATTTCTGCTAGTTCAAAGCATCCTGGCCCAGGAAATAGGCTCCTTCCCCAGTGTGCCTGAGACTGCATCACCATAGTGGGTGACCCAGTGGCACCAGCAAGGGTGTCCCACCACAGGTAGGCCCAGTCTAGGAAGCACTTCAGCCCGAGACTTTCCTCTTCTACCCAGGACACTAGCAAGAGGAGTCACACAGCAGCGGTCCAGCTGGACAGGGACTATGTCCCATGGGTCTGTGACTCCCCTGCCTCAAGGAGATAATGAAGCTATCAGATGGCACCAGCAAGGAGAATCTCAGGACAAGCGCCTGGCCAGGTAAACTCCTCACAGAGGAGACCAAGGGCTTAGCTTCCCTCTAACCTGGATGCACCAGGTGGCCTGGCGTACAAGACATGGAGGGGGAAGGAACAGCCTGGTACTCTACTTTGGGAGCTGGTCTTTCTCCTCCTCCTTCCCAATATCCCTGATATTATAATCGTGAACATTGTCGTTTCATTCATGTCACTGCATGAATTTTCCAAGTTTTTCCTTTCACCTGAACCTTCTCTTAGCCTGAAGATGTCATAGCAGGTGAAGGGTGATTAGGGAGAATGCTACTTCTTTGGATTGTTTTCCAGAGTTTCAACATTTTAAGACCATTTATGCCAATGGGAAATAGAGAATTCCACATTTTTTTAGAAAGAGCATGATTTCTTTAAAATGATTTCAATTTATCTTTATTCTCCTCAAAGTAAACTGAAAACACATCTATTCTTGCATTTGTTAATCATTTATTCAGTATTTACTCATTATTGATCCAATTCAATAAATGTTTGAATGAATGAATGAATGAATGTGGTATTAACCCAGTTGCTGTTCACCTTCAAAATTCAGAAATGATGTCAAGAGATGAGAGTTAAATTGTAAAATGAAGACATTGTTAATTTTGAAAATAAAGAATTTATTTCCTATTGTTGATAACTTGAGAGCAAATTGACACTAGTTTCAAGTGATTCTTTAATTACTCAATTCATAATTCCACAAACATGTATATTCCTTTGGTGTGATATAATGTGTTCTAGACCACGAGATAACATAGCTTTAAAAAACTTTATTTCCCTATTCCAGTAAAGGGGAAATGAATAATTTAGCAAGCTAATTTGAAAGAGTTCAAGTATACCAAGAGATTACAACTTAGGAGGCTAAAAAAGAAGGATCATAGGTTCAAGGCCGGCCTTGACAACTTAACCAGGTCCTCAGAAACTTAGCAAGAACTTTTTTCAAAAATAAAAGATAAATAAATAAAATAGGGCTGGGGGTGTATATCAGAGGTAGAACGCCCCTGGGTTCAATCCCCAGTACCACACACAAAAAAGAAAGAAATTATAATTGAGTTATTGCATAGTCAATGACAAGGGAGACTAATTTCCCATCAGGAGGATGAGAAAAGTCCTCTCCTTTTGGTGGTATTTGAAATTATAACTGAATAACAAGAAAGAATTAGCTTTACAAATCATATATCTGATAAGGTTCTAGAACTTGCGCACGCACACACACACGCGCGCGCGCGCACACGCACTCTTTCAGCACAATAAGATAAAGACAACCCAATTTAAAAGTGGAAAAGAAAAAATATGCTCAAAATAATGAGTCATAGCTAGGACGGTGGCACATGCCTATAATCCTGTCACTTAATAGGCCGAGACAGGAGGATTGCAGGCCCAAGGACAGTATCAGAAATGTAATGAGACTCTCAGCAACCTAGAGAAATCTAGTAAGATCCTTTTTCAAAACAGAAAATTTAAGAAATGGCTGGGGGTATAGCTCAGAGGTACAACATCCCTAGGTTCAACCTCCAGTACCAAAAAAAAAAAAGAAAAAGAGTTATCAAGGAAATGCAAATTAAAACTACAATGAAGGATCCTCTCATACCCACTAGGATGACTATAATAAAAAAGACAGACAATAACAATTGGTGGTGAGGATGTGGAAAAGCTGGTTGGCACCCTCTTACATTACTGTTGAGAATGCAAAATGCTTTAGCCACAATGGAAAAGTCTGGCAGTTCCTCAAAAAGTTAAATATAGAATTACCATATAACCCCATAATTCCATACTAGATGTATACTGAAAATAATTGAAACCAGGTACCCGAACAAGTACATGTATATGCATTACATAGCAGCATGATTCACAGGACTGAAAAGGTGGAAACAGCCCGAAGTCCATCACTTGATGAATGCATTAACACCAGGCAATGAGATATCGTTAAGATACAGAAATGAGTGAAGTCCGGATACATGCAGCGTGGATGAGCTCCAGAACATCGTGCCACATGAAAGAAGCCGAGTGCAAGGAACGGCCACACAATGCGTTATTCCACTTACAGGAAATGTCCAAAATAGTTAGATCCATGGAGACAGAACACAGGTCGACCTGCCAGAGGGGAAACTCCTACTGTTTTCAGTTACTCCTCAGCATGAATGCATGAACTGAGTTAAGGTTTATGGGGGCCCAATAATAGATTAGCAGGCCACCACATTCACCTGAATAGGTTTATCTAATCAATCTTTGATGAGTCTGTTGTCAGGAATTGGGGGGAAGGGAAAATAGGGAGAAAGTGCTTAATGGATAAAAGGATTTACTTTGGAGTGATGGAAATATTTTGGAACTAGATATGGATGGCGATGACAACAACATTATGAATGTACTCAATACCATGGAACTGTTCATTTTAAAATTATTGAGTTTGTGTTTTATAAATTCTACCACAATGAATTATTCCTTAAAACTGAATAAGTCATGCAATAGAAAGAATGTTAGTAGTGCTTGATCAATGTCAAAATTCCCATGAAACAAATGGAAATATAATCAGAATTCTCAAAAAAGTAACAAAAAAAGAGAGACGGTAAGCTGTTTAAAGATGGGGGGAAGCTGGGCATGGTGGGACATGCCTGTATTCTCAGTACTTGGGAAGCTGAGACAAGAGGATCACAGGTTAGAGGACTCCCTCAGCAGTGTAGTGAGACTGTCAGCAACTTAGTGAGACCCTGTCTCAAAATAAAAAATAAAAAGTGCTGAGGGTGTAGCTCAGAGGTAGAATGCCCCTGGGTTCAATTCCTAGTACC
>PVJS01056634.1:0-12285 GCA_004027185.1 Glis glis | reverse complement strand
CCCTCTTTGCGCGTTGCCCGGTTGCCATGGAGACGCGTGGCTCCCAGGGGCGCGCCTCGGGTTTCCAGGACCTGGACGCGGGTCCGCAGAGACTCGGTTCCCTGAGTCAAGGGCGAGGACTCTCGTAGGCTCTCGGTCCCCCAGGCCCCACAGTAGAACATGTCAGCTCCCAGTTCACTAGGGCGTCACTCGGCAGAGCCAGTTCTGTTAGGTGTCAGAGGTTCCTCTCTACAAAGGCTGAGAGCGGATCCCGCGATTGACAATGTTTTAAGATGCTCAGAATAAGGATTGAGGATTATCGCGGGGGGGGCGCAAGAGCAGTATAACATTTGTCCAAACTTAACATTCAAGAAGAGTCTCAAAGTCCGATTTTTTTTGGGGGGGTGGCACTGGGGGTTGAACTCAGGGGCACTCTACCTCCAAGATACACCCCCAGCCCTATTTTATTTTATTTATTGTTTTGAAACAGTGTCTCGCTAGGTTGATGAGAGTCTCACTACTTGCTGAGGCTGTCCTCGAACCTGTGATCCTCCTGTCTCAGCCTACCAAGTACCAGGATTACAGGCGTGCGCCACCATGCCCAGTTCAAAGTCCGATTTTTGACCTCATCTCCACATGAAGTTCTACACGCAGTCGCAAAGAAACACTGACTGGATTTAAAAGTCTACATCTATTCAACTACAACTTGTGTCCCATTACAAGGACACACAATCTACTGAAGTGTGCTATAAATCGTTATTTTTATAAATTTTATAACTATCTTGTGAACAGCACAACTGTGTGCTCTCCGTGTGTGCACATTAATTTCATTGTGATATCTCTTAAATGTAGTATAACACAATTTTTGTAACCTTGTTTATTGCCCCCCCTTATCATTATTATTATGCCAAGAGATTAAAAAGTGTAAGCGATCTCATCTCTGAGGAGTGCTTTTAGTTGATTTTCATGGCCATGTTGGCATGGAAAGGAGAGTAGCGGTGGTGGAGCCTTGGTAATGTATCTATTTTCAAAGGAAGGGACTAGAGGTGTTAAGAAATGTCATCTGTATATGGTAAACACAAGACACCTTTTGTACATTACTAGGTACTCCTTGGATATACTTTGTCTTATAGATGCAAAGAAAAATGAAAAGAAACATTCTGGATTGTGGATGTTAACTGGAACGGAAGTAGGTTATTCTTGCTAGTCTAATATGCATACATGAATCAGGAATTCTCCTTCAGATGTGTTTTGATATAGACACATATGTTACTGTACAGAGTACAATACTGTACAGAGAGTACAAGAAGTATCCCCTGAAATTTTGGGAAAAGTAGAAATAAAGCTACTCTCAGGCCAGGCATGGTGGCGCACGCTTGTAATCCCAGTACTTGGGAGGCGGAGACGGTAGGATCCAGGTTCGCGGCCAGCCTCAGCTACTTAGTGAGACCCTCCGAAACTTCGTGAGACCCGGTTTCAAAATAAAGTATAAAAAATAGGGCCAGGGGTGTAGCTCGGAGGTCGAACGCCCCTGGGTTCAATCCTCGGTACCGCAAAAAAAAAAAAAAAAGAAAAAGAAATAAAGCTACTCTCAAGAGTTTTTAACTCAACCTATAAACACTCAGGGAAGAGTTAAGTAAATTCACCTTAAAGAAGTAGGATGAACCAGGCGTGGTGGGGCATATTTGTAATCCCAGTACTTGGGAGGCTGAAACAGGAGGATCTCAGGTTCGCAGACAGCCTCAGCTAACTTAGAGAGGCCCTCCGTAACTTAGTGAGACCTTGTTTCAAAATAAAGAATAAAAAATAGGGCTGGGGGTGTAGCTCAGAGGTAGACTGCCCCTGGGTTCAATCCCCCGTACAGCAAAAAAAAAAAAAAAAAAAAAAGGATGGCCCCTAAATCAGTAAAACATTCGCTAAATGAAATGCCTTTGAATATTCAAAGAACACATCAATCAGAAGCATTGTGAAGAGGAGCTTCAGATAAAAATGCATGTACAAGAGTCATAGAGGCTGTGCCCACAGAAGAGGGCATGCTCATGCAGGAGGCCTGGGTTCCTGAGAGAGAGAGAGAGAGAGAGAGAAACTGTAGAGGGGAGAGGACCTAAGCCAACAGGCAGCAACTGTAACATCCTGTTCAAGTCGTTTTGAGATGGATGTGTGGCCTAGTGCTGCTATATCTCAAAAGATCCTTGCTCACCAGGCAACTTTCTAACAGGACCCAGCTCCCAGGGAGTCTGTTTATGGTTTATACAACTTCATTAATCTGACTACTGTCTTAACAGAAAAATTTTAGAATCGATCTTGATTTTCCTTTTTTTCTTGGTACTGGGGATTGAGCCCAGGGCCGTTCTACTTCTGAGCTACACCCCCAGCCCTTTTTATTTTTTTTATTTTTGAAACAGGGTCTCACTAAGTTGCTGAGGCTGGCCTCAAACCCACGATCCTCTTGTATTGGGATTACAGGCATGCTCCACTGTGCACAGCTTGATTCTCAAACTTGACAAGTTCTTTTCCATTTCAGCCTCTTCCTACAACCGTTTCCCTGCCTGGAGGCCACTGCTCACCACTCTTTGCATACCAGTTCTTTTCTTTTCTTTTCTTTTCTTTTCTTTTTTTCTTTTCTTTTCTTTTCTTTTCTTTTCTTTTCTTTTCTTTTCTTTTCTTTTCTTTTCTTTTCTTTCTTTCTTTCTTTCTTTCTTTCTTTCTTTCTTTCTTCTTTTTTTTTTGCAGTACTGGGGATTGAACCCAGGGGCTTTTTACCTCCGAGCTACACCCCCAGCCCTATTTTTTATTCTTTATTTTGAAATAGGGTCTCACTAAGTTGGGGAGGACCTCACTAAGTAGCTGAGGCTGGCCATGAACCTGCGATCCTCCTGTCTCAGCCTCCCAAGTACTGGGATTACAAGCATGTGCCACCGTGCCTGGCTTTGCATACCAGCTCTTTTCTCTCCTTTAGGGCTCAACTTAAATATTACCTACTCAGAGAGGTCTTTCCAACCTGTATTAATTTTAAAAATGTGCCAGGCCAAGTGGTGCAAATGTGTAATTCCAGTACTTGAGAGGCTGAGACAGGAGGATCACAAGTTTGAGGCCAGCCTTGGCAATTGAGACGGTGTTTTAAAAGTAAAAAAAAGCTGGGCATGCTGGCGCACGCTCGTAATCCCAGTACTTGTGAGGCTGAGACAGGAGGATCGCAGGTTCGCGGCCAGCCTCAGCTACTTAGTGAGGCCCTCCACAAGTTAGTGAGACCCTGTTTCAAAATATGGAATAAAATAGCACCACACAAAAAATTAAAAAAATAAATAAAATGGGCTAGGTGTATAGCTCCTGGGTCCAATCCCCAATACCACCACCACACAAAAAAATGTTCCCACAATTATTTTCTATTTCAGTTCCTTGCTTCAACATAATTTGTATTTATTTCATCTTCTTGTTTATTTTTTGTGTATCTCCCCAGCTAGAATGTAGGCTCCTTAAGGACAGGGGCATTCTCTGTCCTGGTCATTAGTGTATTCCTCATACCAAGCACAGTGAATGACTATGAATAATTGTCATTATTTCTGTTGTTTTCCTGCCTACCATCCCTTCCCTCTTCTTCTGAAAGAATACCTCTTTCTGTGGGGGAACTCATTCTATATGGTTTGAAGGGGCTAATCCTCCTCCCTATCCTGGGTCTGGCCAATCTCGCCACAGGATTGGTTCCACATAAGGATGTGACCTCAGCAATCAGTGCCCCTCCATGAGATGTGCTGTATGTCTACTGAAAGACAGTCCTTGGATCATGAGTTATAAGAATGGTATAGAGCTGGGCATGGTGGTGCATGCTTGTAATTCCAGTACTTGGAGTCTGAGACAGGAGGATCGCAGGTTCGCTGCTAGCCTCAGCTACTTAGGCCCTCTGCAACTTAGACCCTGTTTCAAAATAAAGAATAAAAAATAGGGCTGGGGGTGTAGCTCAGAGGTAGAATGCCCCTGGGTTCAATCCCCAGTGCTGAAAAAAAAAAAAAAGAATGCTGTAGGCTTGGTGTTGATGGCAAGCATCTTATTTCCTTTTAGTAGCAAGAATCAGAATGAATCCAGGCAGAGGTTAGCAGGACCTGGAGATGGACAGTCTTGCTAACTCTGAACCACTGAATCCACCCATGCTCAGATTTCTCAGTATGACGAGCCTCCCCAAGTTCCAATTTTTTGGTGCACGCACACATTTGAGTTGAATTTTTATCATTTTTAACTGAAAGAGTTCTGGCACTTAGTTGGTGCTCAATAAATATTTACAGATTGAGTAAATGAAAAGACCAAACCAGACTCGGTATGCTAACTAAACCTCTGGTTTCTAAGCCTCAAAGGCTGGCAGCAGACACCAGATTGTGGTAAGTGCTCCAAAGTAACTGATGCCACCTCATGAGACCTGTTGGGAAGCCTACCAGCCAGGCAGCCTCTCTGACAACACATCAACCTGTCTTGGCTGAGTGCCATTTCCATTTGAAACCCCTGTGACACAGATCTGCATCACTAGCCTGACAACATCTCAAGTGTAAGGTCCCTGCTTTACTCAGCCCCAGCATCAAGCAATGATGGCCACGCTGCACTTACTCACTATTCCCTGAAGGAAAAACTCCAGCCTCAGCTTCGTTGACGAAATGCAGAATATAAGACCAGAATGTGAGACAGAGAAAACAAAAACTGAACAGGGAAGAATGGAGATATAATCCCTCATTCTGGAAGTTTTTGGTATCCCCTTCAAACAAGGCATCGAGGAACTTAGAAAACACAGGAAGAGATAGCACATAGAATCAGAGCTTAGGGCTGGAAGTAGTGTGTATTGGGCTTGATCCTTTCACAAGGAGAAGACCAAATGATTAAGGGATGTGTCTAGGGATCCATTAGTGGAAAGCCTTGGGGAAGAAACTAAAATGCAGGGTTTCTGACAATCCTAAATTAATGTGTGATCAGCGCCGGGCGTGGTGGCGCACGCTTGTAATCCCAGTACTTTTCTCTCGCTGTCTGTCTCTCTCTCTCTCTCTTTCTCTTTCTCTCTCTCTCCTCTTAGTGAGGCCCTCCGCAACTTCGTGAGACCCGGTTTCAAAATAAAGTATAAAAAATAGGGCCGGGGGGCGTAGCACGGAGGTAGAACGCCCCTGGGTTCAATCCCCGGTACCGCAAAAAAAAAAAAAAAAAAATCCTAAATTAATGTGTGATCAAACTGCCATAGGCCAGACAAAAGAAGGTTTGACATTAGACATCTGAATAGCAGTTATGGTAAGATACCTTTCAAACGTGATGCTGTAGTTCTTACTATGAGCAAGGTAAACAACCTGAAAGCCACTCACAGCAATGTCTCACCTCTAGCATTTTGCACATGAATGCTATGTTGAATCACATTCCGTTGTAACCTTAAACTTGATAGAGACAATTATGTGCTAACATTGAGCCAGGCATGGTGATGCACGCCTGTGATTCCAGTATTTGGGAGGCTGAGACAGGAGGATCGTAGGTTCCAGACCAGTCTTAGCAACTTAGTGAGACTCTATTTCAAAATAAAAAATAACTAGGTCTGGGGGTATAGCTTGAAGATAAAATGCCCCTGGGTTCAATCTCCAGTACCAAAACAAAACAAAACAAAAAATAGTTCTGTGCTAATGTTGAGAGGGGTTAATCATCTTTACCACATTGGTGCTTTACTTTGCCACAGATTCCAAAATTTAAAAGGAAGGATTTAAGCTGGGCATGGTGGTACACGCTTGTAATTCCAGTACTTGGGAGGTTGAAACAGGAGGATCTCAGGTTCGCCGCCAGCCTCAGCTTAGTGAGGCCCTCTGCAATCTAGTGAGACCCTGTTTCAAAATAAAGAATAAAATAGGGTTGGGGGTGTAGCTTGGAGGTAGAATGCCCCTGGGTTCAATCCCCAGTACGGCAAAAAAAGGGAAGGATTTACACAACAAATCCTCTTTCCAATTTTTTTAAATCAAAGCAAAGAACTGCAATTGAAAGCTGTTTTGACATTGTGTCTGTAGGTAAATATAGTTATTACTCTTACAGAGCATTTCTAGTGAAGAAAGCTTATCTATATATAAAAGCAAAATGTGAAGAATTTTAAAAACAAATCCCCACAATGTCTTCATATAGTAAAACAAGCTTGTGGAAGATAAGCCTTTCCTGACTCTTTTGAATGAAGTTAATCTCTATTTCTCTGTGGGTTTGAAAGTGCTCACTTTCCTCATGGTACTATTCTGGTAATTCTGTCCCACAGTATTAAATGGATCCACTTAAAGGAAAGACAACTGAATTTTTACTCAAAAAGAGAAAGTTTATTGAAATGTTTTGACAGAAATTTACTATCATTGAAAACCCACAAAGGGGAGGAAGGCTTGCCAATGTTCATTTTAGGTTTTTTTTTTTTTTTTTTTTTTTTTTTTTTTTTTTTTTTTTTTTTTTTTTTTTTTTTTTGCGGTACCGGGGATTGAACCCAGGGGCGTTCTACCTCCGAGCTACACCCCCGGCCCTATTTTTTATACTTTATTTTGAAACAGGGTCTCACAAAGTTGCAGAGGGTGTCACTAAATATCTGAAGCTGGCCGTGAACCCGGATCTTCCTGTCTCAGCCTCCCAAGTACTGGGATTACAAGCATGCGCCACCATGCCCGGCTTCATTTTAGTTTTCTTGATTAAGAATCCTAATCCCAGGATTTATGCATGAGGCCCTGGGTCCAACCCCCACCACCGAGAAAAAAAGAAAAAAGCTGGGGGAGGTGGCATACATCTGTAATCCCAGCTACTCAGGAGGCTGAGGCAGAAGGATTGAAAGTTCAAGGCCAGCCTGGGCTACTTACAAGACCCTGTCTCAAAATAAAAAATGCAAAGGGCTGGGGATGTAGCTCAATGGTAGAGAGCTGTTGGGTTGAATTCTCAGTACTGAAATAAATAAGTAAATAAATAAATAAATAGAAAAAATCTGAATTCCCCCCATATACTGTTATGCAAATATTTTTAAGGTTCAAATCTAAATCGATACCCTTAATGAACTAGCATTATCTTTGTATACATGCCACGCATTGGGAAAGTAGGAAATGCTTATTTTTTATTTGGAGTGGAAACCCTTGGCTTTGAGACTGCAGTTAGCACTCCCTGATGACATCGAGATGGTGAGCTGCCGGGGGCCTCGTCCTGGTCATGGTGCATTTGCAGCCAAGTGTGCAATCAAGTCTTTGGCATCTTGCATGGTGGAGGGTATCTCTGAGCCGTTCTCAGTCACTTGAGTTCCAAACAAGAACATCTTCCTGTCATTGCCCACCTCAGATAACGCCAAAGCTTCAAGGATATCTGTGATGTGATAGGCTGCTTCAAGATCCTTCACCCAGAATGGAAAAAGAGTAGGAACAAGTTGGTTATTTTGCAATCCTTTGGGTATACACACTTATTGTTACTATTTATTACTCTCATTGACCACCATTTTAAGACAGAGGACATTGTGACCCTATTATTATGACTCTAGTGGTTGTTTGAATATATATATTTTCATCAGAATTATGCCAGCATTTATCAGTTATTAAAAAAAGTACTTCTGGGAATGAAACTAAGCCAATATACCTTAATCTTCTAAACAGTGCTGTCAATCTGTTTCCAATTTTGTTTTTCCATTTTCCTTTCTATTTTTCCAATATTATTTTCAATAGGATCAATTATTATGAATTGACATTTATGAACAGATATTTGATTCATTAGCTATTTTGGTCCATATCATATTTTATTGATTTTAGCACTTGCCATTGTGAGTTTTCTCTTGTGATCATTATTCTACTTAACAAGAATTTTGGAAGCAGGGCATGGTGGCGCACACTTGTAATCCCAGTACTTGGGAGGCTGAGACAGGAGGATTGCAGGTTCACGGCCAGCCTCAGATACTTAGTGAGGCCCTCTGCAACTTCGTGAGACCCTGTTTCAAAATAAAGAATAAAAAATGGGCTGGGGGTATAGCTTGGAGGTAGAATGCCCCTGGGTTCAATCCCCAGCACCAAAAAAAAAAAAAAGAATTTTGGATCAAACTTCAGGAGGTGGAAGGAGACAGAGAAGGGACCAGAGGGGGAGCAGATTTAAAAAAAAGATGGTAAGCCGGGCGTGGTGGCGCACGTTTGTAATCCCAGTACTTGGGAGGCTGAGACAGGAGGATCCGGGTTCGCAGCCAGCCTCAGCTACTTAGTGAGGCCCTCCACAACTTAGTGAGACCCTGCTTCAAAATAAAGAATAAAAAATATGGCTGGGGGTGTAGCTCGGAGGTAGAATGCCCCTGGGTTCAATCCCCGGTACCGCCAAAAAAAAAAAAAAAAGACGGTAGGAGTCAGGCATGGTGGTGTATGCCTGTAGTCCCAGTACTTTTGGGAGCCTTACACAGGAGGATTGCAGGCCAGCCTCAGCAATTTAGCGAGACTCTCAGAAACGTAGGAAGACTGTTTCAAAACAAAAATTTTAAAAGGGGAAGAGGACTGGGGGTGTCGCTGAAGGGTACAATGCCCTCTGGGTTCAATCCCCAGTACCACACACACACACACACATACAAACAAAGATGGTAGGAAAGGGAGGCCAAGCCGGGAGAGGCAGACATAGAGAAAGAGATGGGCAAGGCTCAGAGAGGGAACCCTAGGGAAGGCAGAGCCCCGGGGCTTATGCTACAACCAGGGCCAAACTCCTAGAGGTCAGAATGGCAAGGTTAAAACACTCCTCTGCCCCTCCTACATCAAGAAGTATGTATGCAAATGATCTCCAATATTTCCTTATATAAATATTTGATTCCACTTGTTTTTTCTTAAGTCCTTTGCAAAAATTTTTGCATTTTTCACTTCTAAAACTGCATTTGTAACTGTTTCACAGCATTTCCCCAAAGTTTCAGGTACCATGTTTTGTGTTGGTTTTTTTTCTTCTTTTTTTTTTTGGTTTGTTTTTTGGTACTGGGGATTGAACTCAGGGGCATTTTCTTCCTCTGAGCTACACCCCCGGCCCTTTTTAAAATTTTTTATTTTGAAACACTAAGTTGCTGAGGCTGGCTTCAAAGCTGCAATCCTCCTGTCTTAGCCTCCCAAGCAGTGGGATCACAGGTGTGCTCCACCACACCTGGCTGGGTTTTGTTTTGGCGTGTGTATGTGTGTGTTTGTGTGTGTGTGTTGATACTAGGAATTGAACCTAGGGGCATTCTACCTCCAAGCTACACCCCTAGCCCTTTATATTTTCTATTTTGAAATAGGGTCTCTCTAAGCCGCCGAGGCTGGGCTGAAACCTGTGATCCTCCTGTCTCAGCCTCCCAAGTACTGGGATCATAGGTGTGTGCTACCATGCCTGGCTGGGTTTTTTGTAGTGGTGGGGATTGAACCCAGGGGCGTTCTACCTCCAAGCTACACCACCAGCCATATTTTATTTTTAATTTGGAAACAGGGTCTCACTAAGTTGATGCGAGCCTTGCTGAGTTGGTAAGGCTGTCCTCAAATCTACGATCCTCCTGTCTCAGTCTCCCAAGTACTGGAATTACAGGTGTGCACCACCACATCCAGCTTATTGTACACCTCTATAGTTGTGCCTTAATAGAGGTTATAACTCAGAAAGTAAAGATAATGACTTTTGAAAACCCTTACATAACAACTTGAACTTAGCAAATTATCTAAAAGCATAGATAATTTTGGTCAAAGACTATAAACAAAGATGAATTAAACTAGAACATCCAAACTTTTTCTCATTAAGGCCCAGTAAAAGTTAAAAATATGGAAATGAATGGTTCTATTTATTCAATTTGTTGAAGAGATACAAACCACAAAAGAAAGTGTTGATAAATTTGACAGTTAAAAATAGGAATCTTTGGCTGGGCGTGGTGGCACACGCTTGTAATCCCAGTACTTGGGAGGCTGAAACAGGAAAATTGCAGGTTTGAAGCCAGCCTCAGCAACTTAGTGAGGCTCTCAGCAACTTAGCGAGAGCCTGTTTTCAAATAAAAAATAAAATAGGTCTAGGGGTGTATCCCAGAGGTAGAAGGCCTGGGTTCTATCCCCAGTACCACAAAAAAGTAAATCTTTAATATAAAAATAGAAACCATAAGCAAAGTAAAATGATACCCATCAGGATGCCAGAGAAGACATTAGTAATGTATATAACCAACAAAGGACTCTTTTTTCCCAAAATATATGAAAGCCTCTTACAATTTATTTATTTACCTATTTATTTATTTTGTGGAACTGGGGATTAAACCCAGGAGCATTCTACCTCTGAGCTACCTCCCCAGACCTATTTTAATTTTTATTTTGAAACAGAGTCTCATAAAGTTGCAGAGAGCCTCACTAAAATTCTGAGGCTGGCCTCAAACCTGCGATCCTTTTGTCTCAGCCTCCCAAGTACTGAATTACAAAGCATGAGCCACCACGTGTGGCTGACTCTTACAATTTAAGTAAGAAAAGATAGGTGCTGGGGGTACATAGCACAGTGGTAGAAAGTATATTAGCATGTGTGAGACCCTTGGTTTGATCTCCAGCATGTGTGCGCACACATATACACACACACAGATAAACACCTTAGTAGGAATTTGGGAAAAGATATTAATAGACAACTCACAGATGTGGAGAACAATAACCAATAAACATCTGAAAACATGTTTAAACTCACTAGTAATTAAGGAAATGCAAATTAGAATGATAAAAAATAATTTCATCCCCATCAGATTGGCAAAAATGAAAAGGTGTGGCCGGGCGTGGTGGCGCATGCCATGCTTGTAATCCCAGCACTTTGGGAGGTGGAGACCGGAGGATCCAGGTTCGCGGCCAGCCTCAGCTGTCTCTCTCTCTCTCTCTCCCTGTCTCTCTCTCTCCCCCTGTCTCTCTCTCTCTCTCTCTCTCTCTCTCTCTCTCTCTCTCTACCTAGTGAGGCCCTCCACAACTTCGTGAGACCCAGTCTCAAAATAAAGTCTAAAAAATAGGGCCGGGGGCGTAGCGTAGAGGTAGAACGCCCCTGCGTTCAATCCCCGGTACCGCAAAAAAAAAAAAAAAAAAAAAGAAAAGGTGTGACAATACCACATATTGAGAAGGATGTAGAGCTGCAAAAACTGTCATTTTCTGCTGGTGGGAAAATAAACTGGCACAACATCTTCGGAAATCAACTTGGTAATATCTAGTAACATTGAATATTTATAAATCCAAAACCCCAGCTATTCTTCTTTAAGTATATGAACTAGAGAAATGTTCATTCACATCTACAAGGAGACACATATTTGAAGGCTCACTGCAGCATTGTTTATAACAATAAAAATATGAAAATAATTCAGATACCAACCAATAATATATGGCAGGATTGTGGTATATTCATGCAGTGGAACATTATATACTTTGCACATACGATGATTTTCTAAATCTTTGTAATGTGTGTGTGTGTGTGTGTGTGTGTGTGTGTGTGTGTGTGTTGTGGTGGTGGTGCTGGGGGTCGAACCCAGGGCTTTGTGCATGCTAAGCACATACTCTATCACTGAGCTACACCTCCATCCCTAATCTTTGTAGCTTATGGTATTGAAGATGTGCCACTTAAAAACAAAAACAAACAAACAAAAAAAGCACGAGCCTTTCTTTTGAATTAAATGTCAGCCTAGCCGGGCATGGTGGCGCACGCTTGTATTTCCAGTACTTGGGAGGCTGACACAGGAGGATCGCAGGTTCGCAGTCAGCCTCAGTAATTTAGTGAGGCCTCTGCAATTTTAGTGAGACCCTGTTTCAAAATAAAAGAATAAAGAATAAAATAGGGCTGGAGGTGTAGCTCAGAGGTAGAATGCCCCTGGGTTTCATCGCCAGTACCACAAATAATAATAATAAAGTAAAATAAAATAAAATGTCAGTCTAGTGCCAGGCATGGTGGTGCATGCCTGTAATCCTAGTACTTGGGAGGCTGAGACAGATACAACAACTTAGTGAGACCCTGTTTCCAAATAAAAAATAAAATTGGACTGGGGGTGTGGCTTGGAAGTAGAATGCCCCTGGGTTCAATCCCTAGAAATAAATAAATAAATAAATAAATAAATGTCAGCTTAATGTCAAAATCTGCTGGACTAGCTTCTACAATGGACTTCAACATAGGCTCCTACTCTAGGCCATCATTTATAATTACTTAGTTTACTTCTATAAATATTCACCCATAGAAGTCATGAGAGAAAAAGCAGGAATTGAGCTCTTCAATGACTGGCAAATCTAGCAATTAAAAAAGGGGCTTTGGTACTACAATGTTATAGAAATTTAATCTTTTTCTTTTTTTTTTTTTTTTTTTTGGTACCGGGGATTGAACCCAGGG
>PVJS01056633.1:0-12288 GCA_004027185.1 Glis glis | reverse complement strand
TTTTTTTTTGCGGTACCGGGGATTGAACTCAGGGGCATTCTACCTCCGCCCTACACCCCCAGCCCTATTTTTTATACTTTATTTTGTTTTGTTTTGCGGTACCGGGGATTGAATGCAGGGGCGTTCTACCTCCACGCTACACCCCCGGCCCTATTTTTTTATACTTTATTTTGAAACCGGGTCTCACGAAGTTGTGGAGGGCCTCACTAAGTAGAGAGAAAGAGAGAGAGAGATAGCTGAGGCTGGCCGCGAACCCAGATCCTCCGGTCTCCGCCTCCCAAAGTACTGGGATTACAAGCATGCACCACCACGCCCGGCTTTATACTTTATTTTGAAACCGGGTCTCACGAAGTTGCGAAGGGCCTCACTAAGTAGAGAGAGACAGGGGGAGGGAGGGAGAGAGAGAGAGAGAGAGAGAGAGAGAGATCTGAGGCTGGCCGTGAACCGGGATCCTCCAGTCTCTGCCTCCCAAAGTACTGGGATTACAAGTGTGGGCCACCACGCCCAGCTGAGACCCTGTTTTGAAGTAAAAAATAAAATAGGGCTGGGGGTGTAGTTCAGAGGCAAAATGCCTCTGGGTTCAATCCCCTTTAACACACACACACACACACACACACACACACACACACACATCATCCATTTCTCCAAAATATGATTGTACTTTTTTTTGTGTGTGTGGTACTAGGGATTGAACCCAGAGGCATTCTATCTCCAAGTTACACCCCCAGCCCTATTTTTTATTCCTTATTTTTGAGACAGGGTCTCACTAAGTTGCAGAGGGCCTAAGTAGCCGAGGCTGGCTTCGAACCATGGATCCTCCTGTCTTAGCCTCCCAAGTACTGGGATTATAAGCATGCGCCACCACGCCCAGCTTGATTGCACTTCTGATACCTAAATGCTACCTTATAGTCATTGGGGATAACTGTGTTGATAAGAAAGTCCCTGTCTCCATGAAGCTTTGTTCTGGTGGAATATAAATGGAAGATGACTTTTTTTTGTAGTATTGGGGATTAAACCCAGGGGTATTCTACCTCTGAGCTACAACCCCACCCCTTTTTAATTTTTGTTTTGAAACAAGGTGTGGCTAGGTTCCGGAGAGTCTAAATTGCTGAGGCTGGTCTTAAACCTGCAATCCTCCTGTCTCAGCCTCCCAAGTACTGGGATTATAGATGTTCACCACCACGCCTGGAGAAAATGAATTCTAAAAATAAAATTTTGTCGGGAGTGGTGATGCATGCCTCTGAGAGAGAGAGAGATTGTGCGCACGCATGCGCGTTTAGGTTGGTCGCGAACCTGGATCCTCTGGTCTCTGCCTCCCAAAGTACTGGGATTACAAGCATGTGCCACCACGCCCGGCTAGAGACCCTGTTTTAAAATAAAAAATAAAATAGAGCTGGGGTGTAGTTCAGAGGTAAAATGCCCCTGGGTTCAATCCCCAGTACCAATAAATAAATAATTTTTTTTTTAGCCCTAGCACAGTGCCAATGCTAGAAAGATGGTTCTGCTTATGTTTTTAATTTTATCAAACTTTCCACTGAAAATTTTATTTTCCATGTTCATAAGATCAATCTCTCATGTTCTTGGAAAAATAAATCAGCTCTGAGAAACTACTAGTGTGGAATGGAACAAAATACTTCTATCTGCCACATATCTAAAAATTCTTCCTCAAAACATAACAATAATTACTAATGATACTTTACAGTTATAAAGCATTTTAGGAAATACTATAAATAAGCCTAAAAGGAAGTGATATTAAAAAATAACTGTGTGAGGTAGACTGGGAGGAAGGTAGTATAATTTTTGGATTAAGGGGATGGCCATATCCGGGTGTGCTGGCACATGCTTGTAATCCCAGTACTTGGGAGGCTGAGACAGGAGGATCGCAGGTTCACGGCCAGCCTTAGCTACTTAGTGAGGCCTTCTGCAACCTAGTGAGACCCTGTTTCAAAATAAAGAATAAAAAATAGGCTGGGGGTATAGCTCGGAGGTCGAATGTCCCAGGTTCAATCCCAGCACTAAAAAAAAAAAAAAAAAAAAGAGGATAGCCAGAAACCGGGTACAGTGGCACATACCTGTCATCCCAGTATTTGGGATGGTGACACAGGAGGATTGTAAATTTGAGGACAGCCTAAGCAATGTAGGGAGACACTGCTTCAAAAAACAAAAAGGAGTCTGGTGTGGTGGTGCACTCCTGTAATCCCAGTACTTGGGAGGCTAAGACAGGAAGATCACAGGTTTGAGGACAGCCTCAATAAGTAGTGAGACTCTCAGCAAACTAACGAGACCCCGTTTCAAAAAAAAAAAAAAAATTAAAATAGGGATGGTGGTGTAGCTCAGAGGTAGAATGTTCCTGAGTTCAATTCTTAGTACTACAAAAAAAAAAAAAAAGGTTGGCTACAGATTCATGATTTAATCCCAGTTCTGTGACCATCAAATTACTTAACTTCTCTAACTCTATTTCCTCCCGTGTAAACTCTTATTACTCAAAGCTACTTCATATGGTGCTGTGAAGATTAAAATACTTAAAACTATTTCAGGACAGTATTGGCCATAACAAACACTCAAACTAAATGGTGACTATTTTCATCAGTGATGATACTGTTTATCTGATTTTACATATAAAGAAATGGAAATTTACAAAGATGGAAACATGGATTCAGGGCTACAAAATAAAGGGGTAACACTTTAACCCCACTTTTCTGAGTCCAAACCCTTCTTTTTTTTTGGAGGTAACAGGGATTGAACCCAGGGGCATTCTATCTCCCAGCTACATTCCCAGTCCTATTTTTTATTCTTTTATTTATTTATTTATTTATTTTTATTTTTTGCAGTCCTGGGGATTGAACCCAGGGGCATTCTACTTCTGAGCTACACCCCAGCCCTGTTTTTTATTCTTTATTTTGAAACAGGGTCTCACTAAGTTGCAGAGGGCCTCACTAAGCAGCTGAGGCTGGCAGCAAACCATGGATCCTCCTGTCTCAGCCTCCCAAGTACTGGGATTACAAGCATGCGCCACTATGCCCATCTATTCTTTTATTTTGAAACAAGGTCTCACTAAAATGCTGAGGGCCTCACTAAATAGTTGAGGCTGGCTGCGAAGCTGCAATCCTTCTGTTGCAGCCTCCCAAGTACTGGGATTACAAGCGTGCACTACCCTTCTTTCACTGTGTGTGTGTGAGTGTGTGTGTGTGTGTGTGTGTGTGTGTGTTACTGAGGATTGAACCCAGGGGCATTCTACCTCCAGGCCACACCCCCCAGCCCTATTTTATTTTTGTCAGAAACAGGGTCTCACTAGGTTTATAAGTATCACTACTTGCTGAGGCTGTCCTCGAACCTGTGATCCTCCTGTCTCCAGCCTCCCAAGTACTGGAATTAAAGGCATGCGCCACCACGCCCAGCTTTTTTTCAATTTTATGATACTGCATTTTAAGGCTGATGGAAGTAAATCTGATCATTGTTAGAATATTAGTAATAAGTTTATTTCAGACTGAAGCTTACAGGGGTAATCTAACCTTATCTATCATTATCAAACTTTCTTAAATTGTTAAGTAAAAGCCGGTCGTGGTGGCACAGGCTTGTAATCCGTTACTTGTGAGGCTGACAGGAGGATCTAGGGTTCGCAACCAGCGTCAGCTACTTACTGAGGCCCTCTGCAACTTAGTGAGACCCTGTTTCAAAATAAAGAATAAAAAATAGGGCTGGGGGTGTAGCTAGGAGGTAGAATGCCCCTGGGTTCAATCCCCAGTACCACCCAAAAAATAAAAAAAAAATAGTATGCTATCATATGCTATAGTGTCTTCCTTCAAAAAAAACCTTTCCCTGTTTTTTCTCCCCTTACTTGATAAATATCTTTGTGTGTGTGTGTGTGTGTGTGTGTGTGTGTGTGCGCGCGCGGTAGTGGTGACGGAACTCAGACCTATTTTTTATTTATTTTGAAACTGGTTCTCACTAAGTTGCGAGGGCCTAAGTAGCTGAGGCTGGCTGCAAACCATGGATCCTCCTGTCTCAGCCTCCCAAGTACTGGGATTACAAGCGTGCGCCACGCCTGGCTTGTATCACTTTATTTTAACGTTATCACTAACCATTTGACACAGAAACGTTTCCTAAAGTCTTCCACAAACGTTTTATTAGTTAATCCTCAAGTGGGGTGGAGTAAGCAAGGTCAGTTTACAAAGGAGATAAACTCACCAAGGTTAACTGACCAGATCTGGGCCACAGAATCTTTCGCATTCTAAATCCTCGCCAAAATAATAATGTCAAGGCTCTTAAGGTTAAGAATGAGTGGGTGAGAAACTACTGATCACATTAAAAGGTGATATTTAAATATGAACTGTTTTTGGGGGTGCTGGGGGTTGAACCCAGGGGCATTCTACTTCCGAGCTACAGCATGTTTTATTTTGAAAGTGGTTAGGGTCTAGCTGAAGGCTGGCCTAGTACCTGCGATCCTTCTGTCTCAGCGTCCAAAGTACTAAAGGAACACTTGACAATACTCTTCATTTTTTAAGAAACGTGAGCTGGCTCTAACAAGGCATACAATCAAAAGTAGGGCTTCCGAGCAAACCCAAACCCAGTAAAAGTGCTGGCTGCTTTGACTGGCGGATTCCACCCGGAACACTGGCCTCCCACGTGGCTTCCAGGAAACACACAGAACTTAAGGCTTAGAGGAAGCCAGGAAGGGGTTGGGGAAAAGGCGGGCGGGGGAAACCTCGAATAGGAGCTTCGCTGGGAGACTGAGGGCGCGCGCGCACTGGCGGGAACTTGCACAGCAGCATCTGGCGGGCACCGAGTCCGAGGACAGGCCTGGGAGCCGCTCGGCGGGGCGTCCGTGGCGGGAGCGGGCTGCCCGCGGGCCCCACCCTGCGGAGCCCCACCGGTGGAGCCCCTCAGCCTGTGGACTTGCAACCCTGCTTCGGGTGCCGGAGGGGAGGACGAGCGGAGGAGAAAACCCGCCAGGAAAAGAGGTGCTGGTGGAGCTACAGGTGGCCGCGGGCCGGAGTGCGACTTCGCGCTGGGCGCGGGCGGGCGTGCGGGCCCTCCGGGACGCCGTAGCCCCGCCCCCGCGCGACGTCCGGGACGCCGTAGCCCCGCCCCCCGCGTGGCGCCCGTGACGCTCGGCGCGCGGGCCGCTCCTTACAGAGGTCGCTCCGGTCCGAACGGTCGGCCTCTGCTGCGCCTGCGTGGTCGGGAGGGGAAGTGAGGCGGTTTCCTCGGCGCCTTTTCCGGCAGCGGCGGCAGCAGAGCTGGGAGGAGGAGGTGGAGGCCGGAGGGAGCCCGCGCTCGGGGCGGCGGCTGGAGGTAAAGGCCCCGGCCGGGCCGGGAAGGCGGTCTCCGCGGCCCCCGTCCCTCTGGCGCTCGGGCGGTAACTCCCTCTCCCTCTCTGTGTCCCCGCAGGCAGCGCACCGAGTTCCTGCAAGGATCAATGACCTGACGGGGCGCCGGAGCCGCGCTCCCTCTCGGTGGACGGGGTCGGCGAGCCGGCGCTCGCGGGCTGGAGGCCGCAGTGGTGCGGCGGGGCGAGGAGGCGGCGGAGCGGGAGCGGCGGCGGCGGCGGCGCTCGCGCGGCGCCGGCGGGGGGAAGGGCAGTTCCGGGCGGGCCGCGCCTCAGCAGGGCGGCGGCTCTCCAGCGCAGGCTCGGGCTCCGGCGGCGGCGGCGGCGACGGGAGGCTCTAAGTTGTGCGGCCGGTGATGCCCGTGTGAGCGGCGCTCCGGGCCCCTGCCCCTAGGAGGCAACTTCCACGCAGGCCGCACAAGCGCCCTCGCGGCCGGGAGGCTCCGTTTCGGTTTCGCGGCGGCGGCGGCGGCGGCGTTGTTGGCAGAGGGGACCCGGGACACCTGAATGCCCCCGGCCCCGGCTCCTCCGACGCGATGGGGAAGGTGCTATCCAAAATCTTCGGGAACAAGGAAATGCGGATCCTCATGCTGGGCCTGGACGCGGCCGGCAAGACCACAATCCTGTACAAGTTGAAGCTGGGCCAGTCGGTGACCACCATTCCCACCGTGGGTTTCAACGTGGAGACGGTGACTTACAAAAACGTCAAGTTCAACGTGTGGGATGTGGGCGGCCAGGACAAGATCCGGCCGCTCTGGCGGCATTACTACACCGGGACCCAGGGTCTGATCTTCGTAGTGGACTGCGCCGACCGCGACCGCATCGACGAGGCCCGCCAGGAGCTGCACCGCATTATCAATGACCGGGAGATGAGGGACGCCATAATCCTCATCTTCGCCAACAAGCAGGACCTGCCTGATGCCATGAAACCCCACGAGATCCAGGAGAAACTGGGCCTGACCCGGATTCGGGACAGGAACTGGTATGTGCAGCCCTCCTGTGCCACCTCAGGGGACGGACTCTATGAGGGGCTCACATGGTTAACCTCTAACTACAAATCCTAATGAGCATTCTTCACCCATCCCCCGGAAGAAGAGAAATCAAAAACCCATTCATAGGATTATCGCCACCATCTTCACCTCCTTCAATTGCCACTTTCTCTTCTTTTGAATTTGAACTCTGGAGTTACTGTTCTACGGTTTGGGGAGGGGGGTTGGGGTTTTCTTTTTTGTTCTTTTTTTTTTCTTTTTGCTTTGCGTTAGGATGCTCTGATCTGACATTTGACATGAACACAGTGCTAGATGCTCTTGTTGACTTCCAGTAAATGGGGTGGGGGAAATTTAGCAGTTCTTGGTAAAATCCTTTATAATAATGGTTTGATTTTTTTATTTCGAGAGAATCTTTTTCCCCACTGTATGCTTTTTTCCTTTTTGCCCAGTTTCCTTATCACTTGCTGTAGATGGCTTATTTTGCATTCATGCAGACTATGTTGCAAGTCTGTTTCATCTAGTAAACTAAAAATTATTGCTTAATCAAACTGCCGTTTGTCTTTTATATTTAAGGCCCCCCTTATTAGTTCTAACTTTAACTTGGTAATTTTCAAATGTGACCTTTTATATCTGAGACCAGTATGGTAAACTTAGCCCACAGTGGCAAATAATGAGTAATACCATTGTAATATGTTCCAGTTGCACATCAGTATGTTAAACAGGTAATGTAAGAAGTTCATTGAAATGTCAGCTATTAAGTTCTGAAACATACATCATGCATGAGTAGGAATAAAATCCAAGGTTCCCATAACATAGCTAACTTATGCTACATAAAAATACGAAGTGTAACCTGTCAAGGATGCAGATATTTTTCAAAAGTTAGCAACTTTGCAGTTTTCCCTCTTAAAATACTCTTTCTAGAAAATGGAGCAATAATAGTGTATACCATACACAAATGAAATATTTGTAGATATTTTAAGTGACTTTTGGGCAAAACTGGAATATATACTTTACCTTGTTTCAAATGTCTAAGACCAGTAGTTTAAAAATTACTAAAGCGTTTACTTTGTTCACTAATAATCGTAACAATTCAAATTATATGCACCTTTTAACTAGTTGAAAAAATACATTCCAGTTTTCACATCACAGCAACTGATTAAGCTGAAGATATGTCATTTTTTATAGATGAGTGATCCACATTTCCATTAATTAGAACACTGGAAAAGATGTTTTATAAAAAAAAGTATTTAATTTTGCTTAATTGTAGGATTAACTCATGCAAATAGATACCCTGTTGGTTCAATAGTATACTATCTCCTTTAAGGAAGGAAATGTGTTGAATGAATGATGTGTAGACTTGAGGGATAACAATAAAAGGGGAAGTAGGAAGAGAAAGAACCTACAGATGACAATGAATGTAAACTTATTTTTCTTCAAGGGTAAGCAGTGTGCTCACTGGTGATATCCAGATCATAACAAGATTAGCTGGTTAGGACCAGTAACTAGATTGAGACCACTATGATAATATTTTGAACCAAATGTTAATGCTTGATTCAAAATTGTGAAGCAGCATCTGGTTCTTATATATAGCCTTAAGGATTAATTGTAGCAATCCTCAAGGAATTAAACTTAGGGAATTTCAGAAATGTAGACCGCAAAGGCAGTGTACAGGAAAAGGTGGAGAGGGTTTTGTTTATGAGGGTGTCTGAAAAATTTAGCGGGATATCATGGTATAGTTGGACAGTATTGGTCCTTCAAGTTTTGGCCATATTGTATAATGGAGCTTTTACCAAAGATGTATGAGAAGCATAAGGCTATAAAAAAACAACTATTCAAAATAAGTCAACATTTTACTTAAAGCAGATGAGAAAAGGTGCTATGTTGTAGGCTTCTGGTGCAGAGGGATTTTTTAACTCAAGATGCAACTAAAGTATAAAGTTTTCAGTTTCACTTTAGTAGACGGATCTCTAGAAATGAGGCTGATAAACACACCCAAGAACATTTTGGTTGCTTTTTAAAATTCCCAAAGCTCCACCATAAATGTAATTCTTAGTGTTTCAAATAATTACATTGTAAGGTACATAAACATGGGTTAAACAAATATCAATGCTATAGTAACATCCTAAAACAAAATAAGCACAAAAGTATAAATGCCTAAACTGGAGGAAACTTGAAACCCTCATGTTAATTCTTAAATGTAGTATTTCTAACTTGCAACAGATTGGTAGGCAGCCATTTTTTGTGTGTCTTAAAAAATTGGGGGCATAGTTAAAGTTTTATACAAGTCATTGCTATTATTGAATGTTGCAGGTGAGATGTGGTTATTTTTAGTTTATTTGAAATGTCTGAAAAAGGGGAGGGGGAAGCAAATATTTGAAATTTGGAAAACCCTAAGCCTCTTGGAAAGAAACTGTAATCTTCATTTAACATTTTCTTTGAGGATATAGAAAATTTATAATTGATGTAGTTAAGTTGAATAATAACATTGATGATTATGAAGCAGGTAATTATAGCCCACAGAAAAAAGTTATAATCTAAGAATTTAAAAAATAAGATCCTGAAGTTTTTGTTTAATTGCATCAATTCCTGTATTTATGTGAATTTATAAATTGCAGTAAATTTTGAATGAGGTTAATTTTGTCTAATATAAGTAAATGAGTCTGTAGACTGTGATTTCCCCAAACTAAAAAGTACAGTACTTGGAATTGTGTTCTTTATGGTTGTAGTGTTGGTAAAGCACTAATATGCAGAAAATAAAGGAATTACACGGAGCAGTTTCTCACGTTATGTTACTCGAATTAGATTAAGTGGGATGTGTTGGTGTGTTGGGCCATCTTAACTCTCCAGGGAAATATGGTAAAAAGTGATTTAATTTGAGTCACCTGACTTATTAGACCAACAAAGAGCATCCTTGTAAGGGGTGGTTCTTTAAGGAAGTTTGCCCTGTTTTAGTTTCACCAAACCTAATTTATGACACCTTAGGATACAAGAACATTTTAAAATGATTTTTTAAAATTAAGATCCTATAGCAGTATTTATTGTTTTTCTTTTTTCAAATTACAACCTTAGCATTTTTAAAAGTGCAGAATTGTTTGTAAAAAATTGGCCTTCAGAGTTGTCTTAACCTTTGACAACAGACTTGGGTTTTAAAGTTTCTTTTAGAGGTCAAAGTCCCTTGTCTGATAAGGGCAGAAATGTAGCAGCTTAGTAAAAGCGTAAAGAATAACTTGTTGGATAAAAGCGTTTTTAAAACATCTTTTTGTAAGCATTCCCTTCTGTGTCAGCAATTTTTTTGTAGTTTGATTTTACAGATTTTAATGTGATACCCAGTATAATTGAAACCCTACATTAATATTTATTTAACATCTAGTTCTGAGATTTATTGAGATATCCAGGATCAATTTGTCAGTGTTAGCAGTAGAAAATATTTTCCTTGTTAATGGTTTATTATATTTTAATGTATGCTTTGTAATAGAGTAGCCATAATCTAAATGGTAATGGAATTTAAGTTACCCAAATTATATGTACATTTATATATTATTTATATATGTGTGCATATGTGTGTGTGTGTGTGTGTGTGTGTATATATATATATATATATATATTTTTTTTAAGGCAACTCTTGATTACTTTTAGAGGTTAAAAATTGTATTTGTAGAGCTGGGCTTGGTGGCGCATGCTTGTAATCCCAGTACTTGGGAGGCTGAGACAGGAGAATCACAGGTTCGAGGACAGCCTCAGTAAGAAGTGAGACTCTCATCAACCTAGTGAAACCGTGTTTCAGAATAAAAATAAAAAAATAGGGATGAATGTGTAGCTTGGAGGTAGAATGCCCCCGGGTTCAGTCCCCAGTACCACACACAAAAAAATTGTATTTGTGAAACCACATAAAGCAACTATAACTTTCAAATCTAATCACTAAGTGTAATGTATTTGGAGTATAATATTCAATAGAATCTAGCATTTTGCCTATTTAATCAAATGGCAGAGATTAAGTAGAAAAGATTAGAGCATTAGAAAGTATAAAAATGGAATATTTGGAGGTAGAGCCATAAAAGAAGCAAAGTAACTTCTCCCTACTTTGCCAAACTTTAAAGTTACCAGACTAGTTGAGCTGGCAGGGAACAGTGTAGATGAGATCAAAGAAGGCAGAACTGGTTTTTAAAGGGACTTAGGAATTATAATTGGAATTGGTCATTAAATTAGCTAAAATAATGGTAAATGTCCAAGAGAATTAGACTAAGAATTAACCTCAATTTCTAGGATACTAAAATGCTTTAATTTTTAACCCTTTCCCCTTCATTTAAAATGTTTTATTAGTATTTCAAAGAACTTTTTTTGTGTGTGTGTGGAACTAGGGATTGAACCCAGGGGTATTCTACCTCCAAGCTACACCCCCAACCCTATTTTTTATTCTTTATTTTGAAACAGGGTTTCACCAAGTTGTGGAAGGTCTCATTAAGTAACTGAGGCTGGTTGTGAACCTGTGATCCTCCTGTCTCAGCCTCCCAAGTACTGGGATTACAAGCCTGTGCCACCATGCCTGGCTAGAACTTTTTAAAGCTAAAGTATTTGTCAATTTTTTCCTTGAACATCTTTTTACTTGTTAAATTATTTCACATAACATTTTCTCCATAGTATTTGTTTTGTAAATGTGAGGGTAGATTTATTTGTCGAGCACTTAATATTCCTGAAACTGTTTAGGGACAGGAGGTAATGTCAGTGAAAATAAAACCACAAAAGATCTGCTGTCATGTAACTTACATGGGTCGATGGGGGAGAAAAAAGATGAAATGGTAAGTGAAAGTGTTAGGTGATACACTATTATATAGCATTTTATATATAGGGGAATAGGTAAGAACATGCTCAGATGAAGCTTCATTGAGAAGGTGACGTTTGAGCAAATATTTGAAGGAAAAAATAAGATCAGTGTAATTGATAATGGTAACATATAAAGCTGGGCTGGGAAGACTGATCAAGGACAGATCTTAATTGTGGCCTGTTCTTATAGGGGCTATGCTAAGAATGGTTTTTACTTTTTTGTGTGTATGTGATACTGGGGATTGAATTCAGGGGCATTCTACCTCTGAGCTACACCCCCAGCCCTATTTTATTTTATTTTATTTTACTGGTACTGAGGATTGAACCCAGGGGCATTCTACCTCTGGTCTACACCCCCGCCCTATTTTTTTATTCTTTATTTTGAAACAGGGTCTCACTAAGTTGTGGAGGGACTAACTAAGTAGCTGAAGCTGGCCTGGAACTTGTGATACTCCTGTTTCAGCTTCCCAAGTACTGGGATTACAAGCATTATCCACCATGCCCAGTATTATTTTTTTTTATTTTGAAACAGGATCTCGCTAAGTTGCAGAGGGCCTCATTAAGTTCCTGAGGCTGGCCATGAACTTGCAATCCTCCTGTCTCAGCCTCCCAAGTACTGGTATTACAAGCATGCGCCATCACACCTGGCTGGATTTTACATTTTTAAAGGTGTTTTAAGGATTGTAAGAGAGAAAGAATCATGAATATAGACAAAAACAGTATGTGGCCTGAAAAGCCCAAGGTATTTATTCTTGGGTTCTTTATGGGAAATGTTTGTTGATTCCAATTCTAAAGCCAAATTTTTCAAACTATCAAAATATATAGGAATCCCAACAATTTAGAGCAAAAGACCATGTTAAATGAAGGGAGTTGAATCAAAATTTAGGAAATAGTGGCATATATAATTTATCACAATTACACATTTAGTGAGCCCTGAGACTTGTTAGTGAGAGTAGTCTAACCTGGATTTCTTTTTCTTTCTTTTTTTTTTTTTTGTGGTACCGGGGATTGAACCCAGAGGCATTCTACCTCCAAGCTACACCCCCAGCCCTACTTGTTATTCTTTATTTTGAAACAGTAGCGCTAAGTTGCGGAGGGCCTCACTAAATAGCTGAGGCTGGCTGTGAACCTGGATCCTCCGGTCTCAGC
>PVJS01056632.1:0-12289 GCA_004027185.1 Glis glis | reverse complement strand
GTACTGTGGATTGAACCCAGGGGCATTCTACCTCCACGCTACACCCCCAGCCCTATTTTTTAGTCTTTATTTTGAAACAGGGTCTCACTAAGTTGCGGAGGGCCTCACTAAGTAGCTGAGGCTGGCCACGAACCTGGATCCTCCGGTCTCAGCCTCCCAAGTACTGGGATTACAAGCGTGCGCCACCACGCCCAGCTTCCAGAGTCTCATCTTCAAGTCTTTATTTCCTTTTGCACTTCCTGGACAACTCATATCAAATAAATCTGAATGCTTTCTCTCGCTAATCTGTCTTTTGTTACAGGGGCTCAGCCATGAACCGAGCGGATTGGTGAGGAAAGATATTTCTCCCCTTGCGGTGGCCTCTAAGGAGTTGAATCATCTGACTGCTCCACCCTCCTCTCCCGCCATGCCCCCTGCCATAGGGGGCAAAAATATAATTTTCTCTCCACCCTTTGTAGTCTTTAACCCGACAACAAAAGGAAGATTAACAAGAGTAAAACAAATAGAAATCCATGAACAGGTGTCCCTCCTGAAGATGCAGGGGAAACCCAGAGAAATAAATGGGTAACTCTCTGGGGGCAGATCACAAGTAAAGTTTAAACTCGGGCGGGCATAAACACCATTGTGTTCTGACACAGAGGAAGCGGGGTGTGGGGAGGCTGGGGCTGGCGGGAGGGAGGGAGCCCCGGGCACCAAGGCAAGTGTGCTGCGCAGACCAAAGTCGCCATGGTTCAGCTTTCTTCTCTTCCTGGTGTGGAGAAGATGCATCCCACAGATGGGACATCTTTCGTGGATTATACATTTCTCTTACAAAGGGGTGACTTCTTATAGCGGATGCTACTTGTTCCATAGTCGGGCCACAGGAAGCTGCTGTTCTAGGCTACCGCCAACAAGAAGTCTCTCGTACAAAAATGATTATAGTGGAGTCAGATACGATAATATGGAGAAATTATATTTAATAATTGGGGCAGTAGGAGAGGAGGCAACTTGAATCTGTAGCCAGCACTTTACTCTTATAGAAGGCTTACACAAGCCATCATAAAAGATGATTAAACACAGAAGCCAGCAAATTGTCACGGGTTAAGATAAGGAAGGACATGTCATTTGACAAACTTAGAGGAAGGAAGGGTTAAACGTTACTGGATGGAGAAAATGTGATAAGATGCCGATAATATAACCCTGCTTCCTAATTTACCATTAAACTCCCTGCTCTTACCGCCCCGAGGACAAAGCCTGCAAAACCAGTTCCTGCCCTTATTGCCCCTAGGAAACCAGTTCCTGCCCTTACCGCCCAAGGAAAAAGCCCGCGAAACCGACCCCCGCCTGTGTGCTCAGCCCACTCCCCTAGACTAACCACTTTACTTCTAAATAAGGAAAATTTTACTATGATTGGTCGATTTAAAGCATAACCCGCAAACTCTGCTTGCTCTCTATAAAAGGAAACGGTGAACTGTACAAGGGGCTGCCATTTTTCTGTCTTGTTGGAGAGAGGTAGCCCCGTGGTAATAAAGCCTCGCCTTAACTGAGTTGGGGTCTCGAATTTTCTGTTCCTTGCCCATCATTCAACAAAGACATCAAAGACCACACTCTTTATCAATTCCATCAGGTCCCTTGGAATTTGCCCACCTGCAGACAAATCCCACCCAGCCGGTACTATGTACTCAGCTTGAGCCGGTCCAAGATATTAATCTCAGTGTGCGGCTCTAAAATGGCTCCCAACAACTTCTCAGAACCACCGGTGCCTGCAGTTTCTCAGAATAACCAGCTCAAAATAATCATCACACCAGAGAGGCATGTTTGAGGGTGGTATAGTCTGGTCTACACTCATATTTGGGGGTGGTGCGTTCTGAGCCCCATCGTCACCCCGGGCCGCAGGCCAGCGCCCGTGGAGTGTACACTGCCTGCAAGCCTCTCCTGGCCTCGGCTCTGCACCTCAGGCCCGCTTCGGTCAGGTCTTGCCCAAGCTTCTCCCTGAGCCTCTTGATGAGATGAAACCCCTTCCCTTATGAATTCTCATCTCGTCCTTTTAGTGCTAATAATCAGAGCTGCAATTTTGCAAATTTCACGTTTCTTTGTGGGATTATTTGATTAGTGTCTACCATTAGGAGTGAAGCATCATGAAGACAGAAAAGGAGGAAGGAAGGAAGGAAGGAAGGAAGGAAGGAAGGAAGGAGCTCCAGCAGACGGAACAGTGACGGAGCCTTGGCCAGTCGTCCTTGGCAGAGCTGCTTTTGCCTCCCCAGCATGCTAAATGCTAAAGCAAAGCCCCCACCTTTCGGTGGTTAAGATGATTCACTGCCAAATAATCTTTCGTTAGATTTGCAGAACCCAGAACATCTGGTGACCTTCAGATAACATCAGAATGTGTACCGCCCCGCCTTTATTCTTTAATCCTGTGCATCGACTAACACAAGGCATGTAAATTGCCATGAGTTTTAACTTGCAGAAAAGGAGTATGTTTGTCTAAAGAAAAAACAGGAACTAGACCCAGGTGATATTCCGGCCGGAGCCGCAGGGGCTGGATAGGGACAACCGCCCAGCACCCAGCTTGCCTGCCTCCCCCTTTACCTCCTTGCCCTATCATAAGGTGCACACCATAATTCCTTGAGAAGGGAGATAGTGCCCCCCCACCCCTATCTTCTCAGGGCGGCGGCCCTTGAATAAACCTGATTTCCTTCTCACCAATTCCTGACTCTGCGGCGTTAGCTTTCAAGTGGTGAGCAGCCAGATCTGGGTCTGGTAACATACACAGAAAAACAAGCCGGGCATGGTGATGCATGCTTGTAATCCCAGTACTTGGGAGTCTGAGACCGGAGGAGCCGGGTTCGCGGCCAGCCTCAGCTACTTAGTGAGGCCCTCCGCAACTTAGTGAGACCCTGTTTCAAAATAAAGAATAAGAAATAGGGCTGGGGGTGTAGCTCAGAGGTAGAATGCCCCTGGGTTCAATCCCCGTTACTGCAAAAATAAAATAAAATAAGATAGGGCTGGGGGTGTAGCTCAGAGGTAAAATGCCCATGGGTCCAATCCCCAGTACCACGAACGAACAAACAAACAAACATACAGAGAAATCAAAACTACTTATCAAGGCCTTTAAGGTCTCCCCTCCAAACTCCGCCTACTCCCCAGCATCATACCCTTGGATTGGCTGGACACCCGTGGGGTCCAGCCAATCCAAGCTGCTCTCATTTCTCCATTTGAACCCTTCCGGTGATTGGCCCTTAACAGGTAAACCCCAAGAGTCAAGTAGCCCCCACACATACCAAATGCTCTGTTAGTTTGTTGACTGCATAAAAGACCTTCCCTGTGGCCCCTTAGTGCTGCCTCCCTGCTCCTGAAAAACTATCACCTGTGTCAGGTCCTCTGCAGAGCTGGGCACTTTCCTTAGAGTCTTTTGACTTCACAGATGAAGGAAATAGGGGCTCAGAAATGTAAAGATTTGCTAAAGTCACACAGCCTGAGAGTAGGGAGTCTGAATATCGATCCGCGTTTTCTCACGGTGCTGATCATCTAGGCCCTTCCTCCTGGCATGCCCCCGCATCCTGATTCTCCCCATTCCTTGAAGTCCAGCCCAAAGGCCACCTATTCCCAAGAGCCTCCCACAATCCCTACTTCCTTGACCAGAGCAAGCGCTTTCTTCCGAAAGGCCACCAGAGCCTTTGATTTGGGGTTTGGGTGTTATTTTGAGAGCTTGGTTGAGGTATCATTTACATAGCATAAAATTCACCTGCTCTAAGTGTATGACTCGATGACCCAGCTCTCGTTCCTCTACCCTGGCCTAACACATATTGATTTCTAACGATAATCATGATCCACACACAACTCTTAGCTCTCAAGGGAGGGTAGGGCCAGGACATTATTGTCTCTGGGTCTCCCACCTGCAGGGCCTGTACCCATGAGGTAGAATAGAAGAGATAAAAATTTTAGGTAGAAAGGAGACAATGGGAAGGAAAATATAGTTTTTAAAATCTGGAAAGTTCGTGATCTCTAACTCCACTCTATAGGATGTGTTCTGTCTTAGGCAGAAGCCTCCATGAGTTCATACTCTTTTTTTTTTTTTTTTTTTTGCGGTACCGGGGATTGAACCCAGGGGCGTTCTACCTCCGCGCTACACCCCCGGCCCTATTTTTTGTACTTTATTTTGAAACCGGGTCTCACGAAGTTGCAGAGGGCCTCACTAAGCAGAGAGAGAAAGCTGAGGCTGGCCTTGAACCCGGATCCTCCGGTCCTGCCTCCCAAAGTACTGGGATTACAAGCGTGCGCCACCACGCCCGGCTGAGTTCATACTCTTAATCACAATGGCCCCTCTCCCCACCTGAGATCCCTGAGATGCTTAGTGTAAACAAAGGGTCCAGGAGAAGGACAAGGTCGGACACCAGCCAGGTACCACCCTTTGGTTGCCAGGGAAATTGAAGATTAAGAGGAAGTCCAGACCTCCACTGTGCAACCCCACCCACCCCCTCATGGGGGTTCTATAAAAGAACTGAGAAAGCGGCAAAGGCCCTCTTGCTTGCTTGGATGGATGCGCGCAGAGACTTGCTCTTCCTGTCTTGAGATGGCCCACATCTCCCCTGAACGTGTATCCCCACCTTTCTTGAATTAAACCTTTGCCTTTTCTCTGACCGCACGAGTTGAAATTCTTTTCACCATGGAGGCCAAGAACCCACAGAATTCTCATGTCTTCCCCTGACCCCTAGGGGGTGCTGTGCAAGGTCAGTGAGCCCACACGCACAACTCCCAGGGAGAAAATCCCAGTGACTGGCATTTCACAGAGCTGCTAGGGAGCCGGACTCTTTGCTGAGTGCTCTACATGCATGATCTAGCCAAACACATGGGATCGCCATGTGACGGGGTCGATTCCCCCCATTACAGATAAGGATACTGAGGAGCAGAAAAAGCAGATAACTTAGTCCAAGTCACACGGTCAGCAAGCTGCAGAGCTGGGCCCAAGCCGGAGATCTGGCTGCAGAGCCATGCTTTGAACCAACGCACTGTGCCATTAGGGTGACCAGCTGTCCTAGTTTGCTTGATGCTCAGGGCATTTGGTTTTAAGATCAGGACAGTCCCAGGCAAGCTGGGACCAGTGGGTCATCTTCTATAATGCTCACATGTCCTGGGGGACCCACTGGATGGGGTGCTGCTGGGCATGGCGAGGGGCTCTTTCTGTGGCTATGTCCCCGTTGTCGCTGGTCACCGCCGAGGCCTCTCTCCTTCCTCCTTCCGTCTGCTTCAGGCTCTTGGGAGATGACTTGACGCCTCACCTGGACTCTGCCTGCAGCTGAATGACTCTTGGAGGCGCTGGGCTGAGATCCTGGGGAGAACCAGGAGGGCTGGCCCGGGAACACAAGCCCAGCCCCACTGTCCAGTGGGACAAAGGAGACAGGAACAGAAACTGGGGAGGAGGCGGTGACCCTCCTGCTCACTGTCAGCTCTCCCAGCAGCCTCTGCGAGGAGCCACCTCCCCTTGCCCATCTGCTCAGTGAGTTCCCTGCTCTCCTTACTACCTCATCCTATGGGGCTTGACCGTTTGCTAAGCACTGTGTCTGTTGTCTGATGGAGGCTCACAGCAGCCGGAGGCGCTGGGCAGGCCCAGAATTCATTACCACCAGTTTATCACCAGGAAGAGGGAAGCTCAGAGAGGTAAGGTAACTTGCCCAAGGTCACACAGCTTAAGAAGTGGCAGAATTGGCCAGGCATGGTGGCGCATGTTTGTAATTCCAGTACTTGGGAGTTTGAGACAGGAGGATCCAGGTTCGCGGCCAGCCTCAGCTACTTAGTGAGACCCTCTGCAACTTAGTGAGACCCTGTTTCAAAATAAAGAATAAAATATCGGGCTGGGGGTGTAGCTCGGAGGTAGAATGCCCCTGGGTTCAATCCCCAGTGCCAAAAAAAAAAAAAAGAAAAGAAAAGAAGAAGTGGCAGAATTGCAGTTCATGGCAGTACCATCCACCTCCTCCCTCTTCACCACCACCATCCACTAAAGGGAAAGGGGGGCAGCTGAGGCCAGGGGCAGGAGGTGGGGTTAGGAATCCTGCAAAGGAATTGGCCAGATGGAGATTTAAGATGATCGAGCACATTCCGAGGTCAGCCACTGGACTGTCAAACATAGTACAGTCCTCTGAGACAAGGGAACCTTCCAGGACAGCAAGCAGGGGTGGATACTCAGTTCCCAAATTAGCTGGACCTCGAGTCACAGAAGCCGTCCCGCCTCCCATGGACTTCTGTCCTTTGACTTTCCAGCCCCTCCCCAGCCTTTTCAGGTTTGGGGTCTAGACCCTAGGTCCTTGTTCCCTCTTCTTCATTCCCCGCCCACCGTAAAGTTCCCTCCCTTCCCAGAGCCATGCTGGGAAAACCACCCAAGATGCCTCTTATGAGAGCGATGGACGCAGCTAACTGGCCCGGAGCCGCTAACGGGGCACCAGGCGACAGCTGTGAACCTGTGACTACTGTTCTCTTGATCCTCCCAGCACCCCCTCGGTAGGCACTGTCATATCTACACCCAGCACCAAGGCTCGGGGGTGGCCATCTGCCCACCCCTCGCTGCTGGCTGCTTCACCTGCCTGGCCTTGTTCCCAGGACAGGAGGAAACCAGTCTTCTCAGTTCTGTCAGCGACCTGCATTTTTAGCAAACATCCCAGCCAGTCATTGTCATCGCCTGTGCACAGCTGGGGAAACTGAGTCTTGCAGGGAAGAAGAACCTGACCAGAGTCACCCAGCACATAAGCCGCAGAGCCGAGGCCTAGAGGCCACTGGCCCTTGACTACCTGGTTCTCACGTCACTGAGTGAGGACACGTGGCACCCATGCGGCCGGCCAGGAGCTCGGGGTCTCGGGCTTGGAGGGTAGAGGTCATCAAGGCCGCCCAGCCCTCGGCTGCAGAATCTGAGGCTCCTTCCTCCCAGAGGCCGGGGAGGCCCAACAAGCATGGCCGGGTCAGCCTCCCAGAGCAGCTGGCCAGCAGCAAGTCTCATTTGCAGGAACTGGAGCGCTGCCACCCACCTGCTCGCTCGCAGAGTTGCTAATAATTGCTGGGTTTAATGGCACCAAATTAGCAGCGACAACATTGCAGCTCGGGAGGCACTCCTGGAATCCAGCGCAGCAAGGGGTTCCAGCCACCACAGCCACGGGCTGGGGACAGGCAGGGGAAGGCGGGGAGCGGGCAGAAATGACGCCAAGGGCGCTACAAACTGGGGAGAGATCCGGAAGGGCGTCATTGGGCCCAGGACTTCTGGGCTAGGGAGCAGGACCGGGGAGGATTGCAGGCTCAGATTCCCAGCCCAACACTTGACCTTGAACCTGTTCCTTTAGTAGAGAACTGTTACCTAACGAAAACAACCACCACAGTGGCAGGCATGACCACGGCTGGTATTGACTGAGCACGTCTCAGATGCCAGGCCCCGTTCAACTGTACTCCATGTATTAACTAATCAACTTCACCTCACGCCTTTGACAAAGGACTGACGCCTGTCACAGAGCACGACTGGCCGGGCGTGGTGGCGCACGCTTGTAATCCCAGTACTTTGGGAGGCGGAGACCGGAGGATCCGGGTTCGCGGCCAGCCTCAGCGCTCTGCCTCTCTCTCTCTCTTTCTCTCTCTCTCTCTCTCTCTCTCTCTCCCCCTCCCCCTCCCTCCCTCCCTCTCTCCCTGTCTCTCTCTCTCTACTTAGTGAGGCCCTCCGCAACTTCGTGAGACCCGGTTTCAAAATAAAGTATAAAAAATAGGGCCAGGGGCGTAGCGCGGAGGTAGAACGTCCCTGCGTTCGATCCCCGGTACCGCAAAAAAAAAAACAAAAAACAAAACAAAAAACAAAGCACGACTGCACATTCTTGACTTTTGACCCATCACGAGACATGGTCTCTGTCCCCCTTGAATCTGGCCAGGCAGATAACTGCTTCAAAGCCAGATAAACAGAGAAGGCAAAGCAGCCTCTGCCTTGTCCGTGGGCACTCTGGCTCCGGGAACCCTGAGTTCCCTCTGGAAGCGTCTAACTCATCTGAGGCCGCCCTGTTGTGAGGAAGCACAAGCTCCAAGGAGGTGCCCCATGTAGGTGCCCCGGTGGCAGCTCCAGATGAGTCCAGCCCTCCCGGCAGAGACCTCAGACGACATGGAGCAGTGACAAGCCACCTCTGCTATGCCGTATCCCAATTCTGAGCCTAAAGGGTCAAAAGCAGAACATAAGGCCCCAGCCGGGCGTGGTGGCGCATGCTCCTAATCCCAGTACTTGGGAGGTTGAGACAGGAGGATCACAGGTTTGAAGCCAGCCTTGGCAACTTAGCGAGGCCCTCCGCAACTTAGTGAGACCCTGTTTCCAAATAAGAAATAAAATCAGGGGCCGGGTGGGTCTGGTGGTGCATGCTTGTAATCCCAGTACTTGGGAGGCTGAGACAGGAGGATCCGGGTTCGCGGCCAGCCTCAGCTACTTAGTGAGGCCTCCGCAACTTAGTGAGACCCTGTTTCAAAATAAAGAATAAAAAATAGGGCTGGGGGTGTAGCCCAGAGGTAGAATGCCCCTGCGTTCAATCCCCGGCACCGCCAAAAAATAAATTAATTAATTAATTTAATTAAATTAAATCGGGCTGGGGGTATAGCTCAGAGATAGAATAGCCTTGGGTTCAATCCCCAATACCACAAAATAATAATAATAATAATAATAATAATAACAATAATAATAATTAATAATAATAACCACAAGTCCCGTGTCCTTTGCCACAAAGTTTTGGGGCGATTTGTTTCACAGCAGTTGATAATCAAAACCTTATTAGTATTGATCCATTCCTAGTTGAGGAAACTGAGGCACACTAGTAAATGATCAAGATGGAATCAAGCCCAGGTCTGGCCCCAGAATCCCTGTGTTTAAAATCTTCCATAAGTGACACTGGTTATAATTACTATGGCCCTGCCGTTATTACTTCTGTGGCCTGATCTCAGAACCAGGTGGACTCCAGAAACCCACGTTAGCAGTCAGACATAATGACAAGTAATTTCATTCTGTACTGAAGTCTCTCAAGGTATCTTTAAGATGACTCAAAAATTCAGACCCCGACCTTATTAACAACCCTTTCCTTCTTTCCCCACAGCCCACTGCTGCAGCTTCTCCTCCAGCCCCATGCTTCTCAGCTCCTCCTCCTCATCGCCCTCCACTCCCTTTTTTTTTCGTACTGGGGATTGAACCCAGGGGCATTGTACCTCTGAGCTACACCCCCAGCCCTATTTTTTTAATTCTTTATTTGAAATAGGGTCTCACTAAGTTGCAGAGGGCCTCACTAAGTAGCTGAGGCTGGCCTCGAACCCGGATCTTCTGGTCTCCGCCTCCCAAGTACTGGGATTACAAGTGTGTGCCACCATGCCCGGCTTCCACTCCTTATTTCCCAGCAAAAAGAGTTCTTCCAGCCCGGCGTGGTGGCGCACGCTTGTAATCCCAGTACTTGGGAGGCGGAGACCAGAAGATCCGGGTTCGAGGCCAGCCTCAGCTACTTAGTGAGTCCCTCCGGAACATTGTGAGACCTGGTTTCAAAATAAAGTATAAAAAAATAGGGCCGGGGGTGTAACTCGGAGGTAGATGCCCCTGGGTTCAATCCCCGGCACCGCAGGAAAAAAAAAAAAGAGTTCTTCCCCTTAAGAAGTGGGGTCCAGCTGGGCGTGGTGGTGCACGCTTGTAATCCCAGTACTTTGGGAGGCGGAGACGGGAGGATCCGGGTTCGCGGCCAGCCTCAGCTCTCTCTCTCTCTCCCCCTGTCTCTCTCGTTCTCTCTCTCTACCTAGTGAGGCCCTCCACAACTTCGTGAGACCCGGTTTCAAAATAAAGTATAAAAAAATAGGGCCGGGGGTGTAGCGCAGAGGTAGAACGCCCCTGGGTTCAATCCTCGGTACCGCAAAAAAAAAAAAAAGTGGGGTCCAGAGGCACTGTCCAACAGTTTTGGGGTCTCTGCTACAAGCAAGGAAAGTATAGGTGATCCTCCAGTGATGTCCCCACCTGTCATGGGAGTCATTTCTGTCCTGTGGCGATTCTGGAAGCTCTCAGGTCTTTCCAATCATTTTAGAAACCCTGATGAATATCTGGAGCTTCACAGAAGCATCCGACGGGCTAAAGAAGACCCCCTATTCCAGGAAGGCAGTGGCTTTCACGAGCTGAGAGCTGAGCCCCGCCCACCTCGCGCCTACTCCACCTCCCGTCTCAACCGCCAGTAAGGCCTGCCCAGGGAGGCCCCCCAAACCCCTGTCTTCCACACAGCGCACCTCCAAGCAGGAGCCCTGTGGGGTCTCCCCCACACTCCTCTCCAACCTTCCCCTCTGCCCAGCTCAGCTCTCCTTCCTGCAGGTGCCCAGGCAAGACTGGGGAGCCTTCCTTCCCTCCTCCTCCTCCATCCCAGCTCTGGTGGGCTCTCTCCAGCCTCTCCTCTCCTCCCCGCTGTCCCCACTGTCCGGCCCGCACCTTCTCTGGCCGTCTCCCAGCCTCAGTGTCTGTCCCAGGGGCTGCAGGCAGGGACCCTGTCATCTTCCTGGTGCCTAGGACAGTCTGCGATCATGGAGCTGTGACTGCACCCAGCTCTCGTCCTGGTCCCAGCCCACCACAGCAAGGTCGTCATCCTCATGCCGGGAGCAGGTGCATCTCCAGGGCCACTCCTCGGTGGCATACGCGCCACCCTGATGCCCGGGGCCTGGGCTGTCAGCACCTTCCCCCTAGACACACTCCAGTTGCCTTTGCTCTGCGGGAGCCCATGTACACCCCGACAGGACACCCCAATTCCAGCTCTTTCTGAGCCCCTTCCCCACAGTGGCCAGCCAGTTACAGCTCACGGGGCCACTCAGAGACAGATCTTGGACAGGTGTCCCCCACCCCGGCCAGGAAGAACACCAAGTTCCCTCTCAGCATGCTCAGTGATAATCCCCTCCGCTGGCAGAGGCTGCTGCTTACAGAGCTCTTGTAGACTGTGGTGTGAGTGTGCTTAAAGGACTTGTGAAGACCCTATGTGCCAGCTAGGTGTTTCCCCCACAATCTCCCTTAAATCCCCACCGCTCCCCAATGCGGCAGACATGCCAGTCCCCATTTACTGATGAGAATGCAGAGTTCCCTGGAAGCTTCTGTGTTAATAAGAAAATGAAGCCGGGCATGTTGGCGCAAGCTTGTAATCCCAGTACTTGGGAGGCTGAGACAGGAGGATCGCAGGTTCAAGACCAGCTTCAGCAACTTAGTAAGACTCTCAACAACCTACTGAGACCCGGTTTCAAAAGAAAAAAAATAGCTTGGAGGTAGAATGCCTCTGGGTTCAATCCCCAGTACCCCCCAAAAATGAGGGACATGAATAGTCAGTTGACTAAAGGAACCCTAGACATGCCCTGTCAGTGTATGCAAAGGTGTAAATTCTGTGCTGTTCATCCGTGCAGGGCAGAGAGAGGTACTGTATGACGTGGCTTAAACTAGCTGGGTGTGGTGGCGCACGCTTGTAATCCCAGTACTTGGGAGGCTGAGACCGGAGGATCCGGGTTCGCAGCCAGCCTCAGCCACTTAGTGAGGCCCTCCGCAACTTACTGAGACCCTGTTTCAAAATAAAGAATGAAAAATAGGGCTGGGGGTGTAGCTCAGAGGTAGAATGACCCTGGGTTCAATCCCCGGTACCGCCAAAAAATAAAAATAATAAATGAAGCGACTTAAACTCTGGAGACAGAGAACCCTGGGTTCAAATCCCAGTGGCTATGTAACTTTGGTCACTGTAATTAACCCTTTGTGCCTCAGTTTCTTCATCTGTAAAATGAAGGATAGGGATAATACTTCTATCTGCAGGCTGAGTATCCTATATCAGAAATGTTTGGGGTCAGAAATATTTCAGATTTGGGATTTTTCTAATTTGGAATATTTTCATATACATAAGATGTTATGGGGATAGGACTCAAGTCTAAACACAAAATTCACTTATGAGCTAGGTGTGGTGTTGCACCTGTAGTCAACTGCTCAGAGGCTGAGGTGGGAGGATTGCTTGAGCCCATGAGTTCAAGACCAGCCTGGGAAACATAGCAAGACCTCATCTCAAAAAGAAAGAAAAAAAAAGCCAGGCATGATGGCACACACTTGTAATCCCAGTACTTGGGAGGCTAAGACCAGAGGATCCAGGTTCGCGGCCAGCCTCAGTTACTTAGTGAGGCCCTCCGCAACTTAGTGAGACCCTGTTTCAAAATAAAGAATAAAAAAAAATAATAGGGCCGGGGGTGTAGCTCAGAGGTAGAACGCCCCTGGGTTCAATACCCAGTACTGCAAAAAAAAAAAAAAAAAAATTCATTTATGTTTCATATACAC
>PVJS01056631.1:0-12289 GCA_004027185.1 Glis glis | reverse complement strand
AAAAAAAAAAAAAAAAAAAAAAAAAAGGGCTGGGGGTGTAGCTCGGAGTTGGAATGCCCCTGGGTTCAATCCCCAGTTCCACAAAAATAAATAAATAAATAAATAAATACATAAATACATAAATACTGTATTGAACAAAAGTGTGTAAATTACTACACTCTAGTACCAGTTCCTAGGAATTTGCAATCTGATATTACAATGGTACCAAACTGTTTACTTCTGAATATCTAAATGTAACAAACAAAATATATGTAATGTATGTGATTAATAAATGTCTTCACCCAGGGAAAATAACAGTATTTTTTTTCGGTACCGGGGATTGAACGCAGGGGCGTTCTGCCTCCGAGCTACACCCCTGGCCCTATTTTTTATACTTTATTTTGAAAACAGTTCTCACGAAGGTGCAGAGGGCCTCACTAAGTAGCTGAGGATCGCCATGAACCTGGATCCTTCGGTCTCAGCCTCCCAAGTACTGGGATTACAAGCATGTGCCAGCACGCCCGGCAGAAAATAAGTTTTAATACTTTATGTGCTTTATGTGTCATGATCTTATTTATCACAGGTTGAGGCCAGCCTCAGCAACTTAACAAGACCCTCAGCAACTTAATGAAACCCTGTTTCCAAACAAAAAATTTTAAAAAGGCCTGGCAGTGTAGCTCACGGTTAGAACACCCTTGGGTTCAATCCCCAGTACTACCAAAAAAAAACCAAACAAATAAAAATTAGGTGGGAAAGGAGACAGGTGAATTCACATAATCATAATGAAATGGCTGGTGTCAAGGCAGACCTCTGCCATTCTGGGGGCCAGCAGACAGCATGTGGCCTCAGGAGGAGGAGGCAAGTTTCAGGTGCTGTAACTGCAGGAGGCAGCTAAGCTCTCCAAAACTCCAGACAGTTCCAGCACAGGAGAACTGAAGTGGCAGGAGCAAAGAGAGTGATGTGTGTGGGTTTTGCTACTTTCAGAAATACAGAAAAGCACCAGGGTGGTGCTATACACCTATAATCCCAGTACTTGGGAGGCTGAGACAGGAGGATTGTAGGTTGGAGGCAAGACTCAGCAATTTAGTGAGGCCCTTAGCAACTAAGCAAGACCCTGTTTCAAAATAAAAAATAAGAGCCAGGCATGGTGGCACATGCTTGTAATCCCAGTACGTGGGGAGGCTGAGACAGGAGGATCACAGGTTCAAGGACAGCCTCAGCAATGTAGAGAGACTCTAAGCAACCTCATGAGACCCTGTTTCAAAAATCAAAAAGCTGGAGGTATATATCAGAGGTAGAACACCCTTGGATTCAATCTCCAGTATGAATGAATGAATGAATGAATGAATGAGGTGTAGCTCAGAGGCAGAATGCCCCTGGGTTCAATCCTCAGTACCAAAATATATATATATATATAGAAAAGCTTATTCCAAGTGACAGAGAAAAGTGTTCTGCATTCTAACCCTGCCAGTAACGATTCAGCAAGGGGTGTGATGGTGCTTTTTTGTGTGTGTGGTACTGGGGATTGAACCCATGGGCATTTGACCTCTGAGCTACACCCACAGCCCTATTTTATTTTTTATTTTGAAACAGGGTCTCACTAAGTTGCGGAGGACCTCACTAAGTTGCTGAGGCTGGCTGTGAACCTTCGATCCTCCTGTCTCAGCCTCCCAAGTACTGGGATTACAAGCGTGTGTCACCACGCCCAGCTGTGACAGTGCTGTTTTGCAAGTGGCAGGTGATGACCACAAAGATTAGTATTACAAAAGGAAGCTGAACCTAAACTTGTACTAATTCTTTCCTCTACCTTTTTTATTAATTATAAAAAGTACATACTTCATAAATACTTCTGGAGATCAGTTATTTATATTAAGAGGAAACAAATGTAAGTCTGAGACAGGGCTTTTTCCAGATATGAAGTGGAATTAACTGCACATGCTCACTTAAACATCAAGTTCAAATCCTCAGATCTCATTTTCTTAAATCTTGGTTCCAGTCTCTCCTGATCATGGTCTGTTTTTTAACACACTGTCCTTAGTGTCCAAGTGCAGGTCAAGTTTCCGTAAAAAGCTGTTGCTGAACTGAGTGCTGAGACCTGAATTTCTTCCAGGTGGGGAAGTTGTAAGTTCAGTGTCTGATATCTACCTGCAAATGCCCTTCCCCAACACTATTTTAAAGATGATGTGAGTTTGGTTTTCCACATGAATGGCAAATCTGGAAAGGATTTCTATTCCTGGCATGACATCTGCCCCCGTTAAGAAAGCAGTGCACTTGCACTAGGCAAAGAGGTTGCACTTTTCACTGAAAAACCTGTACCAAACGACACTACACACTTAACCAACTGCCTATCAGCCAACATGGCAGCACCACTACGAACATTTTCTACTTAGGACTGTTATCACAATGTGAACAGAATGGTTATACACAGACCTGGACTAAGTCAGTACACTGAAATAATGTAAAGAACTAAAGTAATTCAATTTTTAATCTGATATTATCAAATATTTCTGTATATAAGAAATCTCAAAATACCATTCCTACCCCAGGTAATTCTTACTGTAGAATACTTAAAAAAAGACAGAAGTTGGGCAGAGTGACGCACGCCTGTAATCCCAGTACTTGGGAGGCTGAGACAGGAGGAGTCCAGGTTCGAGGACAGTGTACAGTAATTTAGTGAAACCTTGTTTCAAAATTAAAAAGGGTTGGGGTGTAGCTCAATGGCAGAATGCCCCTGGTTCAATCCCAAGAACACCCCTACACACACACAAAACCACTTACCTATAAGAATTCAGAAATCTAGCACCCTTTTTCTTCGAAGATTTTTAAAATGATTTAAAACTTAAATGGCTTCATTTTTAAAATAACAGTTTTAATAAAACAATAGTTTTATTTTCAAAAGTTTTGGTTTATAGACACAAACATGCTATAATATCTGGATATTATATTGCTTAAACTTTTTTTGTGTGTGGTGCTGGGGATTGAACTCAAAGGCATTCTACCTCTGAGCTACACCCCCAGCCCTATTTTATTTTTATTTGGAAACAGGGTCTCGCTAGGTTGATGACAGTCTCACTACTTGCTGAGGCTGGCCTTGAACCTGCGATCCTCCTATCTCAGCCTCTCAAGCACAGGGATTACAAGCGTGCACCACCATGCTCGGCTATTTCTTAACTTTTGGGGGGGCACTAGGGATTGAACCCAGGGGCGTTCTACCTCCGAGCTATACCCCCAGCCCTATTTTTTATTCTTTATTTTTTTTTTTTTCGGTACCGGGGATTGAACACAGGGGCGTTCTACCTCCGCGCTACGCTCCCGGCCCTATTTTTTTATACTTTATTTTTGAAACCGGGTCTCACGAAGTTGCAGAGGGCCTCACTAGGGAGAGAGAGAGAGGGACAGGGAGAGAGAGAGAGAGAGAGAGAAAGAGAGGTGGAGGGAGAGAGAAAGAGAGAGAGGAGAAAAGAGAGATAAATCACGCGCACCCGCGCATGCGCGATGAGGTTGGCCGCGAACTCGGATCCTCCGGTCTCCACCTCCCAAAGTACTGGGATTACAAGCGTGCGCCACCACGCCCGGCTTATTATTCTTTATTTTGAAACAGGGTCTCAGTAAGTTGTGGAGGGCCCCACTAAGTAGCCAAGGCTGGCTGCGAACCCGGATCCTCCTATCTCAGCCTCCCAAGTACTGGAATTACAAGCGTGCACCACCACGCCTGGCTTCCTTAACCTTTTTAAAAATAAACATGTCACCAATATGAGAGCAACCTGACAATGAACTGATTATTCACTAAGCAGTCTGTTATAACACGTACTATACTCTGGTCAGATTTCATAAGATTGGACTCATAAAAGACAAGCACTAAACAGCTATCACTTTACCAAAGTTCAAGTCAAAGAGTAACTCAAGAGTTCTCTTGGGCTATGGCCAAGAAATAGATTTATACAATTTTTTTTTTTTTGCGCTACTGGGGATTGGACCCAGGGGCATTTTACCTCCGAGTTACAACCCCAGCACTATTTTTTTATTCTTTATTTTGAAACAGGGTCTCACTACGTTGCGGAGGGCCTCGCTAAGTAGCTGAGGCTGGTTGCAAACATGGATCCTCCTATCTCAGCCTCCCAAGTACTGGGATTACAAGCGTGCGCCACCACGCCCAGCTATTTATACATCTTTCTAAAGTAAAGTCTAAACTTGTGTAATTTATATTTTACATCAGAATAATTTGCTTACAAACCCCAAAATACAATCCCACAAAAAAGATAATCAAATAAAACTGCTTTCTGTATTTCAAATATCCTATACTTTTTTTTTTTTTTGTGGTACCGGGGATTGAACCCAGGGGCATTCTACCTCTGAGCTGCACCTCCAGCCCTAGTTTTATTCTTTATTTTGAAACAGGGTCTCACTTAAGTTGTGAAGGGCCTCACTAAGTAGCTGAGGCTGGCCGCGAACCTGGATCCTCCAGTCTCAGCCTCCCAAGTACTAGGATTACAAGCATGCGCCACCACGCCCGGCTATCCTACATCTTTTTAAAAAAATTTGTCACCCACATCTAATCTTCCTTCCCTTTCCCATGTTTAACTAAATTAAAGATCCAGAAGTTACAGTATAATGGTTTTGCTGTCATTATACCAAACACAAGGCCACTTGATCTTAGCCAGGGTTCCAGCAAGTGATCCAGCTCAGAGGTGCTAAAACCCAACCAGTCTTCTAAATTCAACACCATCTTAATCCTTCGGAACATCAGTAGCAGCTACACGAAAATTCTACTGCACCACAGAACAGAGAAGAATGAACCCCGTTCCCTGTCCCCTCTCTATAGAGACCCTATCTAGCTATAAAACTTTCCACTTCTGGGACATCAACGGCATACACATATGCACCACCTGCCCTATTCTCTAAGTGCGTGACCAAGGAGAATCACACGCCAGGCCAAGAGCCATAAGAACAAGCTTTGTCACATGCACGCCACGCTGTCACCAGATAATCCTACTAAGTCTTCAGTCTCAAGTTCTCCAACAGATAGTATTATCAGTAAGCACAGACATTTTTGGAGTGGAGAAGAACACTGGGGATTGAACCCAGGGCATTGTGCACGCTAAGCAGGCCCTCTACAACTGAGCCCTTTTAAAACTTTATTTGGAGACAGGGTGTCAATAAATTCCGCAGGGTGGCCTTGAACTTAGGATCTGCAGGGTGGCCTTGAATTTAGGATCTTCCTGGCCCAGCCTCCCAAATCGCTGGGATTATAGGCATGCACAAAGACATACATCTTAACTTGAAGGGGGTAACGTCTTTGGAAATATATGGGTCCTTATATATGCAATGAAATTCCTATTCATTTACTAACCCCTTTAGTAAGGGCATCATGTAGAGGTCACTGACAGAAAATAATGAATCACAGAATACCTGTAATCATCATTGAGCAAATAGGAACAGTCTGAAAATTTCTATTGCCTACTCATTATTATACAGTTTCAGAAGATCTTGTACCAACAATGGGCATTTTACAAAAGCAATAATAATCTGGGACATCATAATCCTTCTATATTCTTTTTTACCCCTTCATTAGTAAAGCAAAGGTTCATGAGTGAGGGAGAGCAGTTTTTCTTCTTAAATATTTAATCCCTTTCATTATTAAATTTTCTAAAACCAAAAACTGCTATTTCTCTTCCTGGCACAGCACCGAACCAACAATTCCCATCTACTGACAGCACCAGGTCCCAACACCAAGCCCTGAGGAGTGGATAGAGGAGTGGCCTCACTGGCCGCTCCCCAAGCCTCGCTGCCCACACCAGAGGCTGGCTGGACTAGGAAGTCTGAATTCGGGTGACACCTTCTGTATTCCATCACTATTTATGATCCATAAACCTACCCCAAGAGAGTAAGTTAAAACATTTTTTTAACAAAATCAACTCAGATCCACAAAAATAGAATACTAATAAAAGGGAGTGTAACCGAACTAAAAAAAGAAGAACTAAACTGAAGCCAACATAGCACACATACCTGCCAAACATTCTGATTACAAAATGATGCTGTCACTCATGGCTGGCACTGTGAAACCCAAAAGCACTTGTGGACACCAGGTGAAGTGCGAGCTGAGATACGTCAGCAGCATGGACACACTTCCTCACACCACAGGACGACCTGTCAAGTGTCCCACGAGGTGCTTATCAGCGAGCAAGAGCGTGGCCCACGCCGCTCAGAGCTGTCAAGTGGGCAGCAGGTATCACTTAAATATACGAGCTGACAAATGAAAAGGACAACTGAGAAGTGAGCGAGCCAAATGGGGAGAAACCACATGCAGCACGCCGAGGGGGGGCCTGCTCTGGGGCACAGGGTGAAAGAACAGCCAGCCAGCGAGTGGGCAGAGGCGCCGCCATGGGCCTGCGTGGGCAGCTCTGCCAGGAGGAGTGTGGAGGAGTGCCCTGAGAGGGAGGCAGAGCTGAGACCACCCGGGGCTGCAGCACCTACTTGAAAACGGAACAATGGCACTCTAACAGAACCAAGGACTAGAGCGCCTTTTATGAACAGCAATGATCTAAAATAGAAGGAGAAGCTGGGTATGGTGGCGCACACTTATAATTCCAGTATTTGGGAGGTTGAGAAAGGAGGATCGCAGGTTCGAGGCCAGCCTCAGCAGCTTAGTGAGGCTCTCAGGAACTTAGCGAGACCCTGTTTCCAAACAAAAAATAAATTAGGTCTGGGGTGTAGCTCAGAGGTAGAATGCCCCTGGGTTCCATTCCCCAGTACTACAAATAATAACAATAACAATAATAAATAATAGGAGAAGCGGGTGGGTTTTGTCTCAATAGTCTCTTTCAAAGTTGGGCACTGTGGGACTGCACACTTGCAATCCCAGCTACTCAAGAGACTAAGGGAGGATGCACCTCAAGTTCAGGCCAGCCTGGAAAATCTAGTGAGACCCTGCCTCAATAAACAAATGAAAAGGGCTGAGGATGTAGCTCAGTGACAGAGTGTCCCTATGTCCAATCCCCACTAAGGGGGGAAAAGTCTCTTTCAAGACAGTGAGGTAGGGGCACAACGCCAGAGAAATGAGCTCACTGAGCAGGGGTGGGAGGTAATTTTACTATTTACCACATCCAAGGAGCCATGGATTTTGCACAACCCAGGCCTGGGTGGATGTATACTGCCACAAGTCACCTTCTGCACATAAAAAACCTACATTATCATGACCCGATCATTAAGAAATAATGGTTTTGGGGAGACTGAGACAGAAGGATTGAAGGTTGGAGAACAGCCTCAGCAACATTTTTTCAAACAAAAATGGACGGGCGTGGTGGCGCACGCTTGTAATCCCAGTACTTGGGAGGCTGAGACCGGAGGATCCGGTTTCGCGGCCAGCCTCAGCTACTTAGTGAGGCCCTCTGCAACTTCATGAGACCCCGTTTCAAAATAAAGTATAAAAAATACGGCCGGGGGTGTAGCTCCGATGTAGAATGCCCCTGGGTTCAATCCCTTTCTGAAAAAAAAAAAAAAAAAAAAAGAAAAGGGCTGGAGGTATATCTTGGAGGTAGAATGTCCCTGGGTTCAATCCCCAGTACCATAAAAAATAAAATGAGAAATAAGGATTTTTTTTTTTTGTAGTACTGGGGATTGAACGCAGAAGCATTCTGCTTCCTAGCTACACCTCCAGTCCTATTTTTTATTCTTTATTTTGAAACCGGGTCTAAGTTGTGGAGGGCCTCACTAAGTAGCTGAGGCTGGCTGCAAACCTGCGATCCTCCTGTCTCAGCCTCCCAAGTACTGGGATTACAAGCGTGCACCACCATGCCCGGCTAGAAATAATGATTTATAGATGACATAATCATGTATATAGAAAATTTTTAAAAAGAGAGAAAATACCATTAGACTTAATAGGTTATAGGATACAAAAACAACATACAAAATTCATTTGTATTTATTTCTATATACTAACAACAAACAATATGAAAGTGAAATTTTTAAAACGCCATTTACATCCAGGCATAGCTGCACACACCTGTAATCAGTACTTGGGAGGCTGAGACAGGAGGATCGCAGGTTCGAGGACAGCCTCAGCAAGTAGTGAGACTCTCATCAACCTAGTGAGATACTATTTCAAAATAAAAGGGGGCTGGGGGTGTAACTTGGGAGATAGAATGTTCCTCGGTTCAATCCCCAATACCATACCCACACCCACAAAAAACTCCATTTACAACTGAATTAAGAATTCAAAGACTTATAAATAAATTTAATAAGTATATAAAACCTCTACTCTCTCTGAAAGCTATCAAACAGTGTTGAAAGAAATAAAAGATGTTGCCGGGCATGGTGGCGCACGCTTGTAATACCATTACTTGGGAGGCGGAGACCGGAGGATGCGGGTTCGCGGCCAGCCTCAGCTAATTAGTGAGCCCTCTGCAAGTTCGTGAGACCCCATTTCAAAATAAAGTATATAAAAAAGGGCTGGGGGTATAGCTCGGAGGTAAAACGCCCCTGGGTTTAATCCCTGGTACCACAAAAAAAAAAAAAAAAAAGAAATGAAAGATGTTAGCCGGGCGTTAGCCGGGCGTGGTGGCGCACACTTGTAATCCCAATACTCGGGAGGCTGAGACAGGAGGATTGTAGGTTGGAAGCCAGCCTCAGCAAGGTAGTGAGACTCTCAGAAACTAAGTGAGACCCTGTTTCAAAACAAAAAGTAAGAAGGACTGGGGCTCAGAGGTATTGTGCCCCTGGGTTCAATCCCCAGTACCATGAAAAAAGAAAAAGAAATGAATAGCATAATAAGCTTTCAGAAAACATCATACATTTAACAAGGCAATCCTCCACAAATTGATCTACAAATTCAAAAGTCATCCCTATCAAAATCCCAGCTTGGGTTTTTGCAGAAATCAATAAGTTGATCCTAATTTTTATATGGGAAGGTAGGGGACAGAGAGTAGACAAAATCATTTTGAAAAAGAAGAACAAAGCTAAAGGAGTGTGGTACTGGAACAATACCTACAGACTGAATTGAGAGGCCAGAAATAAAGCACTTAGTCCACCACAAGGGGCCAAGGCAATTCAATTTGAAAATAATATTTTTTCAATAAATGGGACTGGAACAACAAGATATTCACATGCAAAGTAATGAAGGTGAACCTCGACTTTACACCACATAACAACTTAACTCAGCCAGTGGTGGTAGTGGATGCCTGCAATCCCAGTACTGAGGAATACTCAGACAAAAGACCTGAATAAACAACTCTCCACAGATACACAAATGGCCACCACATGAAAAGATGCTCCAGGCAGGCGTGGTGGCACATTCTTGTAATCCTTGGGAGGCTGAGACAGGAGGATCACAGGTTGGGGCCAAACTCAACAACTTAGTGAGGCTAGGTCCTCCGCAACTTAGTAAGCTGTTTGAAAATAAAAAATAAAACAGGCCGGGTGTGGTGGTGCACGTTTGTAATCTCAGTACTTGGGAGGCTGAGACAGGAGGATGGCAGGTTTGTGGCCAGCCTCAGCTACTTAGTGAGGCCCTCCTCAACTTAGTGAGATCCTGTTTCAAAATAAAGAATAAAAAATAGGGTTGGGGGTGTAGCTCAGAGGTAGAATGCTTCTGGGTTCCATCCCCAGTACCACAAAAATAAATAAACAAATAAATAAAACAGGGCTGGGGGTGTACCTCCGCGGTAGAATGCCCGTGGGTTCAATCCTCAGTACCACAAAAATTTTTTTTAATTTTTAAATAAGCCGGGCATAGTGGCGCATGCTTGTAATCCCAGTACTTGGGGGGCTGGGACCGGAGGATCTGGGTTCGTGGCCAGCCTCAGCTACTTAGTGAGGCCCTCCGCAACTTAGTGACACCCTGTTTCAAAATAAAGAATAAAAAAATAGGGCTGGGAGGTAGCCCTATTTTTTTTTATACTTTATTTTGAAACCGGGCCTCACGAAGTTGCGGAGGGCCCCACTAGGTAGAGAGACAGAGAGAGATAGAGATAGAGATAGAGATAGAGATAGAGAGAGAGCTGAGGCTGGCCGCGAACCTGGATCCTCCGGTCTCCGCCTCCCAAAGTACTGGGATTACAAGCGTGCGCCACCATGCCCGGCAATAAAATTTTTTTAATGAAAAATAAATAAAATGGTCTGGGGGTGTAGCTGAGAAGTAGAATGTCCCTAGATTCAATCCCTAGTACCAGAAATAGATAGATATTTAGATAGATAGATAGACAGATGATAGCTAGACAGATATAGATGATAGATAGCCAAGTAAAATCTAACAATCAGCACGTGATAGCTGGGCCGCTGAGTGGCCAAGGCAGGCAGGCAGCACTAGCACGCGGCTCTTCTTCCTCGCCACCTCCTTCACCTGAGCATCCCTGTCACTGGCCCCATACCGCGATGACACCACACTCTCTCCTCTATCTTGACTTCTCCCCTCAGGTAATAAAGATTCATCTCTGGAACACTTAGTACAGAGCGCAACCTTCCCTGGGTCCGAGCTTCCAGCCGATGCTCATGACGTGTCCACTCGCACTCTCTCCTGCATCAGCCAGCGAGGCGCGGCTTGGCCCACTTGGTCACAGAAACACTGCACTTGGCTCTGCCTAGCCGGAATCGAATGTAGACCGTACACAGTCCACACCCTACCTTCCGTGACAGCCAATATCAACCTCCTTTATGCTTTAAAACTCCCACCTAGCTTTGCTTCCCAAATTCAGCCTGTCTGGTCCTCCCTTTTGTGCACGCGCGTGCGTATGCGTGTGTTTTTACTGGGAGTTGAACACAGGGGGATTCTACCTTTGAGCAACACCTGTAGTCCTTTTCTTACTTTTTGTTTCGAAACAGAGTCTCACTAGGTTGGTGTTAGTCTTGCTAAGTTACTGAGGCTGGCCGCGTACCTGTGATCCTCCTGTCTCAGCCTCCCAAGTACTGGGAATACAGACATCACCACAGCACCTGGCCCTTCACTTGTTGTACCTGGCCCAGTCTCTTCTGCTGCTTCTTGCTTTCTAACTCCTCTTGCACCCAAGGGTCCTGACGGCGCTCCTCTTTGCTTCTCTTTGGATGGTCTCTTCCACTTCCTTGACTACAACAGGCCCCACCACCTTCACCCAACCTCCCACTGCAATTCTACAGATGGGGACAGGTGATAAACCACGGCATGACACAGCCCTTGAAAGTGTCCTTAAGACATGATTCACATGCCACACGATGTACCCCCTGGGTGTGCGACTCAACGGCTTGGCTATATTCAGAGCTAGAGCACCGTCTAATTTTAGAACATTTTCTTGCCCCAGAAAGAAGCTTTGTGCACTTGAGCAGTCACCTCCGCTGTCCTCCCAACTGTCCCGACCCCAGATAACCATGAAGCTTCCTATCTATTGACATGCTTAAACATTTCATATAGATCCGGTCACGATCGGGTCACTTCTGTGCATGGCTGGTTTCACTTAGTACAATGTTTTCAAAGTTTACCCATGTTGTATTATGTATCAATGCTTCCTTTTTTTTTTTTTGCGGTACTGGGGATTGAACCCAGGGGCATTCTACCTCCAAGCGACACCCCCAGCCCTATTTTTTATTCTTTATTTTGAAACAGGGTCTCACTAAGTTGCAGAGGGCCTCACTAAGTAGCTGAGGCTGGCCGCAAACCTGGATCCTCCAGTCTCAGCCTCCCAAGTACTGGGATTGCAAGCATGCTCCACCACGCCCGGCTCAATGCTTCCTTCTTTTTTTTTTTTGTGGTACTCTGAAGTTCTATCACTGAACTACATGCCCAGCCCTATTTTTTTTTTAAACAGGGTCTAAGTTGCTGAGAGACTCACTAAGTTGGTGATGCTGGCCTTTAACCTGCGATGCCGCCTCGGCCTCCCGTGTCTGGGATTACAGGCTCGTGGCACCTCACTGGCTCCTTCAATATTCCACTTATGGGGCTGCCACCTGCTATGGACATTCGGGTTGTATCTATCTTCTTTGGTCAGTTATGAATAAGACTTTGGGGCCTCGTAATTGCTTACTGCAGGGCTGCCCTGTGCACTCTGGGAGCTTAGCAGGACCCACGGCCTCCGCCCACTCCTTGCCAACAGCACTCCCCCAGCAGTAGCCACCAGCCTGTCTCCAGACACTGCCGAATGCCCCAGCCGGGCGGCATATCCAATGGAGGGCCACAGCTACACAGTGTGAACTCTCTTTTTTTTTTTTTTTTTTTTTTTTTTTTGCGGTACCGGGGATTGAACCCAGGGGCGTTCTACCTCCGCACTACACCTCTGGCCCTATTTATTTATTTATTTTTTTTTGCGGTACTGGGGACTAAACGCAGGGGCGATCTACCTCCGCGCTT